>PVJL010006738.1:0-87662 GCA_004026885.1 Lyroderma lyra | reverse complement strand
CGCGCGTGCACACACAGCCTCCCTGCTGCCTCCAGCAACTAAACTGGAGCCTCAGCTCAGCCACTTGCTGGCTGTGCAATTAGACCTAACCTTGTCACCTCCAGAGATCGTGCTTTTCTCGTTCGTCAGACAGGAACAGTAAGGGTCAGGAAGCCATGCTGCTATCGTGAGGATTAAATTAAAGGAGATATTAGCTGTAAGCGATTTCTGTGGGGATGGTGCAGAGACAAGAGCCCTGTTCCTGTAATTGCAATGACACAGAGAAAGGCAGACACCTCCCCCCTCTGCCCCACCCGAGGAAAAAACAAAGAGAAAACCCCTGTCACATTTGCTGGAGACAAGGAGCTTTTCCTTGTCAAAGACTTCCCGCTGTCTGATTCTTTGTTTGGCTCCTTAGCTTCATAAACATTCTTCAGAGAATTATTGCTTTTTTATATGTCGTAAACAGCTTTCTAACACAATTTATCATGCACAATGTTTACAGAAAACTTTCAGGGCCGAATGCTGTTTTTAAGTTTGACTTGTACTCACCTACTGGCAACTGGCTTTGATAAGCAAAAGCTGTTTGTCAGCATCTAGAAAGAGAAATCACAGAGAAATCGTGCTCTCAACAGGATCCCTTCACACACTCCATCTGCAGCCACAGCTGCAGGGGTGAAATAAATGGTTCTAAATCCTGCTGTATGGCTGACCCACACGTAAATGCCCTTTGGCATTTACAACAGTCTCGGGGGTTCCAATACATTGTCATAACTATTTAGCCCTGTTTAGACAATATAATTTTATAGAAATTGAAAATGATCTATTTGACTTCACATGCCAAGATTCGATTCTCCATGAAATGAGAATAATACCACAACAGTTGTTTGAAAAAACTGTTGTAAGTCATATAGGTTGGATAGAGAGGATTTCGATGACTGGGGACTCTTGGAGATTCCTGAGGATTACAGACTGGATCTGGAGAAGACCTTAGGAACCTAACAGGTGCATCCAAGTCCACACCTGGGACCTCTCAAATGGGTACTAGGACCATCCTTTATGACTGCAGCCATGTGTCCTGCTCCAGGAGCTCATGAGAAGCTGGCCCACATTTTCCTAGGTCAGGACTGCTGCCTTTGCCTGGTCTAACCTCAGTTGGCATCCCTAAACTCAAGTGACTTAAAACAAAGAGGACTACTTCCCATTTTCCATAGAGGTGATCATTAGTCAAAATGTGATACTAGCCACGTGACTTTGGGCAAGTATCTTTCCTCTCTGGCCTTCCTTTCCTCAAGTGTACTGATGTCATGTGCCACAGGGGCATACAGAGTAAATAAGATGACCTAATAAAGCATTTGGCACAGTGTTTCATCACCAGTTGCCATTATCAGCCATGTGAATGGTTTCACATTTACTAACAGTTCTTATGATCATGGTTATCCAGTTTGCCTTCATTGATTCTCAGAGGAGCCACCAAGAACACCCCAGACAGATGAAGTATCAGCATCAAAGCACCTCTGAGATCCAGAGGTCAAGCAGGGCCTGACAGCACCACACTGGCACCAAAGGAGGCCTGACCTTCTGCGTATTGGCCTTATCCCCCTCAGCTATTCCACAGAAACTTGGAGCCCTCCCTGTTGTCCTGAAGTGCAAAGCTAAAGGTCAGAGTCCCGGGTTCCAGAAGAAGATGGCCCACGAGCTCTCCTCTCATGCCTGGTCCAAGCTCTGACTTCAGGACATGACTCACCTCTCCTACACCCTTGATTCCCACAATGAAAGACTGGTGTGACATTGGGACCCTCTCCACACAGCGGGAGGAGGTGTGGGCAGGAGAACCAGACCACAAAGGAGCAAAGCAAGACAAACCGAGGGACCAGCTGTGCCCATCACCTTGACCAGGACTCCTGGTGGGCAAATGGGTAAAGTGTGTTCTCATTTTGACATCCCATAAAGCCTGACTGAATTTAGTTCAGTGCAGTCATTTTGAAAGTAAAGCAGGTTGCATTTAAATCCCTTTTCTTGAAATAACAAAAACTTGCCTTTTTACATCTGCTTTGTTTCTCTCAGTCTCCATGTCTCCTCCTCTTGGGAAGAGGGAAGGGGTAAGGAGAGGAAGTCACGGCACACAGGACAGGATTGGGACCCCGGGGGCCAGAGAGAGCCCCTAGGTAACCCAGGCAGTTGCTGGCCTGGTGGCTGTGGTGACAGGGTGAGGGTGGGGGTTAGTGGGCACATGAAAGCCTGTCCCCAGGGGCACAGTGGTAGGGAAGAATCCTTATTCATTAGACATTCCGACGATAACCATAGTCTCCTAGACAAGAAGATGCAGTGGCTCCCCTGTACCAGCATCAAATCCTGTTAAAACTGACAAGAGTCAAAATCACAATGGCCTATTGGTGTGCAGAGGCCCCATGTCTCCATTCTGGAGAGTTCTGCTAACATGGCTGCCTGAAACATAGGTAGTTGCCTGCCTACGCATGAGTCCATAAGTCCCATCTTATTTTACCGGTAGCTGAGTTGTTTCATTTCCCATAAATGTTCTGGATCATGTCGTTATCCTCTGAAACTCTGAGTCACTCCGCCCATGCCCCACCTTTCTCCAGCACCACAAAGGAAATGTTGCTCTGCAGAAAATATTGCTGTCTGTTTCCTCTGAGAGCCCTAGTTAGCTCACCTCCCTTTTCCAGTTCTTCTAGAAGATAAAAGTTCGAAATGACCTGACCCCAGTTCTAGGAGAATATAAGAGCCCTCTCAGGCCTCTGCTGTAATATTTGATACCTCTCAGCAGGAGGTGAACACAACAATGGTAAAGCCTCCTTAGGTCTAGTATCGGCCTCTTCATCTGAATGAGAACTGTGGGTCCCAGGTTGTGTCCAGCTCTTGGGCGTTTTCCATTAGATACACATGGTGTTCTTACAAATTTGAATTAATTATCGCTATTTAATAAGTGCAAGATTTTACATAAAAATCTGGAGTTTTGGTTTCTCTCAAAACATCAATGCGTCTATTCATGCCGGCCCCTTTCTGACCCACCCACCAGTGGCCAAACCAGCGCCTTCCTGGGTGCTGCCTTGCTGGCTCCTGTAGCCCTGGGGGCCTCAGCTTCACTAAACATGAACCCGGTAGCCCACTTGCCTTCCATCAAGCCTCGGGAGTGCCTCACCTGGAATTTACCTGGGGTCTCATCAGGATTCTATGTGCATTTCTCTCCATATGAAGTGAAGTGTCTTGAGAACCCTAAGTATAGCATCTTATAACCCCTTGATGCCTCTCCAAAAGATGTTCTCTCTTATTCTTCCTGAAAGAAGCTCAATTAGTAGGCTGACCACACGTCCCATTTTAAAGAGGACAGAAAACAAGGGTACTGTCCTGTTTCAAATGGTACGTATGGGCAGCCTACTGACACCGTACATTTAGCCCAGTGAGACTAGGCTGACCCTACATACCACTTGAAATGGGACAGTTCTGTTGTTTTCTGTCTTGTTTAAAACGGGACATCTGGTCAACCTATCCATTGGTGTCTGTGGGCAATAAGCTTTAGGAGATGCTGGCAGACTCTCTATCCAGGGGATAAATCTGGACAGGCCTGAGCCAGTGAGAGCACGTCCACGCCCCAGTCATTCTCTGGGTCGGGGCAGACATGTTAACACAGACTACTCACAGTGTGTGGGGAAGTGCCGGGTGCTCCCAGGAAATTTCTTCTTGCCCTGAGGTAAAGATGCGAGAAATGGTCATCCCGTCCTCTGAGTGATCTGAGTGCTGGTTTGCAGAGTCAGGCCGAGCTGGGATACTCAGCAGGGTGGAGCATGAACTGGGAAGGCGCCTGGACCCCCAAAGGCCTCACTGAACCGCTGAGTTAGCTACACAGAATCACCTCACCTGAGACTTCTGATTAAACATGATTAGCATTTTAAATTGTTTATGTAACTTAGACTTTGGGTGTTACTTGCAGCCGAAAGCATTCTTTCCAGACTTCAAAGCCCTAAAGATTTTACAGGTAAAGTGCTGACCCCCAGGCCTTACAAGTCCGTCCTGGGTAGGCTGATTAGATGTATATTTTAAACAGGACAGCGAACAATGGTACTGGCCCATTTCAAAAGCTACCTGTGGTCAACCTATTTCTGGGTATTCAGGGCTTTGGTCTGTTTGCTAAATTGAAGTTCCATGCAGCAGTTCTAGAGGCCAAACACTGCTCCCCACACCGGTACTGGAAGAGAGAAAAGTCTTCTAGATCGACTATTTGTGGTGGAAGTGTAGGCCTCCCTCTCAAGGTGCTGACGACAAGGAGGAAGCCATCTAAGAGGAAGAGGAAGGTGGCTGCTTATACCTGCAGCTATTCCAGAAGGGCTGATGGTGAAATCCTTGGAAAGACTGGTTTTCATGTGCTTGTCCACACTCCAACAGCCTGCCCAGTACCTTGGGGCCCAGTGGAAGTGGGAGCCACAGACGGCACAGAGACAGCAGTTGGCAGGCACAGTGGAGCTGGTCAGAAACCTGAATCCACACCCACACACATGGCCGCCCCTTCCTCTGTCCCATGGGAATAAGTTGGGAGGCGGAAAGGAGACTGAGACACCAAGGCACCCCAGGTCCCAACATGCAGAAGCCGTGCCAGACCCACCCTGGGAGCAGGCTGCACCCTTTTCCTGCTCAGGATGAAGCGTGACGACGTCATCATGCAGAGCATCAGCGGTTCCACACGCTTTCCGAAGGCAAAGCCAGACCGCCCCAGGACCACCAGCATTTCACCCAAATAATTCAGCAAGTTGAGATGTTTCTTTTAGCTCTTGAGTTGTAAAGGCAGAAATAACTTTGGTGTGGTAGTAATTCATCTCTGAGCCCAAAGAAGAAATCATTTAAAATGGTCACCAATTTGCTGGAGTGAGTTTGCACGTGCAAAACCAGCAGATTCCACAGAATTCAATGAAACACACATTTTTCTATTCCACCCAAAGTGTGAAGTTATGGGCATGGGATGGTGCAGAATTGCAATAGTTGCCTTTATTAGGAACTGCATACCTCAATCTGTCAGCAGAGCACCAGAAAGGGCCTGGGTGGCCTGCTCTGATTGAGGTTTACTGTTGATTTCTCCTCCCTGTAACACAGCACCCTGACTGCTAAAAACACAGAGGCTAGAAGACCTTGGCTGGGCACGATGCCCTCATGGGCCTGGGGAAGCAGAGTTGGCCAACTGGCAGCTGAGCTGCTTGGCCAGGTCCCGACCCGGCCAATGTTGGTCTTATCTCGTGCCACAGCCATGCTTCCCATACTTGTGCACTGTCACTTCTGCTTTCCCGTTGTTTTCACTTCTCTCTTTTCTGCCTCTTTGGTGGCCTGAAGCTACTTTCGCAAAGTTCCCCGTGACCATGAGCAACCACATGGCCTGTGTCAGTCTTCGGTTGCTGGACCCTCGGGTGTTCCTTCAGCATCCTCTCTCAGACACAGCTGGTAGTTTGCATGCCCAAGAATCCTTCCCACCTCCCTGGTGGCTGTCCTCTTTGGGGTTTGCTCCTGGACCCGTTTATCCCTCATGTCCTGCATAACTTCATCCACACCAAGTACCCCTGGAGCTGCTCTCCCCCCCACCTCAGCTCACAGATCTACATTAGACCTGTCCTTTCAGCTCCCTCCTCCTCACCTTGGTGGCTCAAAGTCACCACAACCGAAATCTCACTCCTTTTCTGCCCCACCCCACCAGGCACCCAGTTACTCAGGAAGCCCACTGACCTCCTACCTCCCCTCTCCCCACAACTCTTACAGGGAATCTGCCATCCAGCCCTGAGGAGTCACTTCCCCATATCCCTCCACTGTCCCTCCCTGGGCCTCTGTACCAGCTTCCTAATTAGACCCCTGCTTAGTCTCAGCCTCTCACGCCCACACTGTGACATGGGGTTGTGCTGAACTACTCAAGTACAGCTGGCCCTTTCTCTCCCCACAAACACACACCATGGTGAAACACCGCTGGGGTTTCCCACTGCTCGTGAGATACACGCAGAATTCTAACACGGCCCAGTCAGGTCTGGTGGGTTTTCTCCTTTCCACGTTCTCCAGCCACCATTCTGTGGGCTCACAGCCCCCCTCTGCAGGGCCTTTGCAATGTTATGCACATGTAGGTGTGTACACACATCTACACATGCATATGCTCACACACAGGTGCATGCAAATGCACACAGAGACTAGTTAACTGGTTCGCCCTTATAAGGCCTTAGGACTTGGCGAAGCATTGCCCACCTTCCCGTAGTAAATCCAAGCTCCCTGTCCTTCGCTTTCACAGAAAGCCTCTCCACCTTGCAGCTCTTCTTCCTGGGACACAGCACCTTTGCCATCTCACATATGCATCTCCCTCTAATAGCTGGCAACCATGTCAGAGTTGGAAACTTGTCTCTTGTCCTTTACTGGCTTCCTGGTGCCCGCTACAGGGAGGAGTGATCCCTAACTGTTGGTTGAATGAATTCACGAATCTGCAAATTGTGACAAATCCCCAGGGTGAGGTAAGAGGGAGAGAGGGTCACGCAGGGAGGAAGGCCCGTCAGAGGGGACGCCAACCCAGTTAACCCTGACAACGCACATTGCTGATTGGTTTGAGATATTTACTCTTCAAGAAGAGCTACGTTTAAGTTGGCAAACAGAGCAGGAGGGTTTGTGGCCCCTGCACCCCAGCGCCAGATTTACTGTTGGCAAGTCCTCAACTCAACAGACCCTCCTCTCCGCGCCGAGCTCCCTTCCTTCATCTCCACAGCCCGCCAGGCTGAGCACTTGTGCCCTCAAGGACACACTGAGGTGAGGGACACACCGAGGTTTCCTGTCCCTCCACGTCACGCTCTTCTCTTTCTGTTAACATCAGGGCTCTTAGGTTTCCCAAGTAGGTGGACGCTGGGGCATTATTTTCAAGACCTACCTACCATTCAGGGTCCTTCTCAACTTCCCTCCTTTTCTGTGTCTTTTTACAAAACATTAAGACCCCATTTCTGAATTGCACCAGGAAGTGCTCTTAGAGGAATAACAGCAGCACAAAGGTGGTGGTTATGAACAAGTAATAGGGAAAAGAAGAAGAAGAAGGCCTGGTCGCTCTCAGTCTTCATCACCCTATAAGCCATCCCCACATAGAACCAAGTGTCACTGACGTGGAGTGGCTGCGTGGCTCTAACAGCTGGAGGGCGGTGCAGAAAGCAAGCCTTCCCCAAGGCTGCCCGGGAATCTGCACCAGGAGGAAGCTGAGGGCCTGAAAACCCACAGACAGCACTTCTCCTGGTTCCCAGGTGACACTGGGCACACGCCTCATTCCCAGTCACACATGAGAATCACTCTGGGGATGTAACGAACCCCAGTGCCAAGCTTCAGCCTGGACCAAGTCAATCAGTCTGTCTGTGGGTGAGGCCTGGCCTGGGTGTTCTCTTACACACACACACACACACACACACACACACACACACACCAAGCATTAAGAAGCAAAGGACCTGGAATATTCTGAGTACTCAATATGCACTCACTGAACAGAGCTTTGGTCTGCCCCTCAGAGAAGAGCACAGCAGCTCTGTTCCAACCAGCTGGCATTGGCCTGGACATGTGTGGGCACTGTGGTGTGCAGGGTCCATAGGCTGAGCCCCAGATCACACAGAGGTGGTAACTGGGAGTTCAAAGTGCCTTCCCTCACCTCGTCTCATTGCTCCTCTACAAGTCAGGTCCTTCCACAACCACATGCTGAGATGAAGAACAGCAGTCCTCTCTGAGCTGGGCTCCCATGCCCACGGCAGCACCAGGAGGACTGACAGAGGAGCCAGGTGTGATGATGGCAGAGGGAGGTTTCCGACCTGAACCTGGGGGTGGGTGAATGGGGACACAGGGATGAGAACTCCCCATGGGTACTTCATTGACCATTTCAACCTGACGTTCCATCATTAGTGGAGACTCTCAGGGAAGGGCATCCACAGTCAGAGTCCTTCATCCTCTCTGGGTCAGACCACTTGAAGACTCTGCTTTATTAATTCCATGTTCACACAATAACCTATACATAAATGTCTATAGCGTGTTTATTTATAATAGCCAAAACCTAGTAACAACCCAGATATTCTTCAACTGAATAGTTAAATAAACCGCATTCCATCAATACCATCAATACTACTCAGTAACAAGGAGAGAACTACTGATACACACATCAATCTCCGGAGAATTATGCTGAGTGAAGAGAGCCAGCCCCAAAGACTACATGCTGCATGCTTCCATATATACATAATAATCTTGAAATGATAAAGTTATAGCAATGAGAAACAGATTACTGGTTGCCAGGGGTTAAGGAATGGCTGGGGGTAGGAGGCAAGGGGGTGTATCCTTGTGGGGCTAGAAATGCTCTGTGTCTTGATTGCATCCATGTCCGTATCCCCATTGTGGGGTCGCCTTATAGGCCTGCAAGATGTTTTCACTGGGGTAGGCCGACCGTATATACCATTTAAAATGGGACAATACATTGTTTTCTATCCCAGTTAAAACAGTACGTCTGATCAGCCTACAGTAGGACAACTGGAGAAAGGGTACATGGAATCTTTCTGCATTATTTCTTCTAACTGTATGTCAATCTACAAGGATCTCAAAATAAAAAGTTCAGTTAAAGCAAGAGGAGGTCTCAGGCACAAGTTTCTTCACATACCGCGTAAGGACACAATGGGAGCTGCTGCATCACCTGTCAGCTGCAGGGAAGCCGAACTCATCCACCTGGACCTGCCAGCAAGCACCCTGTGTCTTAGGAACAGCCTTAGTCCCATGGCCCCCAGGCTGCAGCCTATGGCAGGACCAGAGGTACCAGCATGAGGCAGAATGGAGACGAGCCCTGTGCAGGGACATTCAGGGGACCATCCAGGGCTGCTACAGCCACTGGAAGGACCTGTGGGCAACATCACCTCCACGATTCTGAGAAGACGCACCACTGTTAGCACAACAGCCACTCCTCTGCAGGTATCATCTCCAGAAGTTTCTGTTAAAAGGTGAACACATTTCAGAGACAAAATAAGTATCATTACATGAGGTTGTAAGCTTTCCTATAAAGGGCACGACAATGAATGTTTTCGGTGTGATGGGCCCCACGGACACAGCTCTGTCTTTGTAGCCACAGGCAACGTGCAAACACATGGGCCTGGCTCTGTGCCAACAAAACTTTATCTACAAGCAGGCTGACCAGACATCCCATTCTAAACAGGACAGAAAACAATGGTCCTGTCCCGTTTCAAGTGGTGTATGTGGTCAGCCTACTGACACACTGAATTTAGCCCAGTGAGACTAGGCTGACCGTATGGACCATCTGAAACGGGACAGGATCGTTGTTTTCTGTCCTGTATGGAAAGGAACATTCAGTCAGTGGAACAAAAACAGGCAGTTGGCTGGATTTGGCCTGCAGACCATGGTTTGCCAAACTCCTGCTTACATTTATGTTCTCACAGTTTGCACAGCATGTTCACCCAGCCACAACCAGTGGTCATGGATAGCTCTTACTAAGCTCAAAGGTAGATCTCTCTTACAGGAAGGAAGCCTGGAGTGTCCAAGGGCCAGACAAGGGCCTGAGAACCCGGGAAGGGAACTTGAAGACCAGCTTGGATGCCCCATGCTGTCAGGGACCCTTAAAGCAGGCTGGGAAGGAAGGAGCCAGGAAGGGGAGTGGTGTTATCGCCACCAGCAAACAGTACTGAAGGAGGCCCACCTCTTTTTCTTCATCATGCCAGCTAAGGGTGAGGGTATTCATACTGATTCCAACCCAGGGTGATGATGACGATCGTGGATCAGGAGAGAAAAACTCTTCGCTGGAGCAAGAACCCAAGTCTCCCACTGCTTGGGTCCTCGCTTGCTGTATAAGCTTGGAGCACTCACTACCCACTAGGTGTTGGTGGAAAATGGGAGCAGATTGAAAGCATCTTCCCTGAGTCACATGATCCTTCATGGCATGAAAGGGGAGCTTTCATCATCACTACACGACGCAATTCTTTGTTCACTTCAGGAGACTGAGTGAAGGTGATCACATACAGCCTTGGCTTAGTGCACACTCCAGTCATTGTTTTTATACCTGATTTTCTCCAAACATCTTCTGCCCAACTCAGACCTGTATCTGGACAGAAGACTCTGGAGAAACAATCAGGAGAATTTACAAACCATCTTGGGCACCAAGTTCCTTAGCTCAAGTAGACAAAGACTTTGGGAAATGACTCAAATGCCAGGAAGGAAGTTTAAAAAAAAAAAAGGAGCTCGTTTAAAATGAGAACAAAAAATAATAAAAGGCAAACTAAAATAACAAGAACATATGACATCAGACACCCTCTTTTCCTATCACTGATGACAGCCCCGCCAGCAGAGGATTGTGGGTTACTGAGGTGGTCGGTGAGAGGCACACTGTGTGGGAGTGCTTTATGGGAAGGTGGGATAGGTGATGTCTTTGTGCCATTGAACTTGTTATTGACGTGCAGCCCACTTGTAGGAAGGAACACAGAGCATGGCTGACGGTCAGTGAGTTTTCACCTGTCAAACTCTAGAAAGCCAACTCAAGAAACAGAACATCCCCGTGCCCTGAAGCTCTCGTACCCCACCAGCCACCTCAAGGATGACCTCTCTTAACTTCTGACAGCATGGGGGAGATTTCCTCAATGCTGTTACTGGGGCATGCACTTGTGGGTCCTGTGTCTCTTACTGTGTTGTGTCTGCGAGATCCAGCCATGCTGTGTGTGGCTGCAGATGCTCGTGCACATGTCTTTGCTGAGTGTCCCACTGTGTGAAGATGCTCACATTTTGAAATCCATTCTGCTGTTGATGAGATTTGGGGGATTTTCAGATTTCGATGTGTGGCTTAGGAAGGTGAAGGGTCCACCTGGCCAAATTGACCAAAATCTAAATTGTCTGAAATGCATCGCCCTGGAAGCAGGTTGTTTGGTCCACATCTTTGTCACTGCACCCTCCTTATCAAGGGTGAGTCCCTGTGGAGCCAGGCCTGCCATGATCAGCTCCCTGACGCTCTGAGCACCCACCTCTCCCCATGGCAGAGGGCAGAGGGCATGGTGCTTGCTTCACATGAGCTTGGGCTCCTGGACCAGCTCTGCACCCACTTATATCTGAGCCATGACACCTTTAAAATGCTCGGAGGACCTCCTGTACCCCTTGCTTCAGTCCCACTCTGAAGACTTCACTAAAGCCATGGGTGGGGGAGGGGTGAGACAAAATAAAAAGTGTCACCTTCAAGGAGCTCACAGATAGGGTGAGCAAATTGGAACAGAGTTTGAGAGGTGTAATGAGCAAAACTGGGACTGGGGGAGGTTGGGAAGGAGGCATGTCATGAAGAGCACCACCAGCTTAGATCTGGGCTGGGTGTTAAAGGACAACGTGGCTGTGGATCAGGCACAAAGTTTTATTCAGGATGAGAAGCAATGTGACAGATTTACAACGCAGGCCCCATCTTGGAGTAGAAATGGGGTGGTGGGACTGGGTGGACTCAATTAAGTTCCTCTCTCTCAAATGCAAACCCACCCCAGTGCCCCAGCAGTGAGCTGTCTTGCTGTGTGTGACATAGAAAGGTAACTTAGAGGGCTCGGTCGCAGTGGGCGCGGAGCCAGGCCCAGGCCCTGGCATGGGGCCCTCAGTCCTGAGAGGTGGCTGGCACTCTGATGGGTGGGGCTGCGCTCAGCCTCCAGCTCCAGCTCCAGGCAACTGGCTGTTCGGCATGCTCATCAGGAGTCTTTCATTTGCTCCACGGCTGTCCCTGCCATTTTCTCTGCTCCCTGGAAGCTGCTCACCTACCCTGTGACCCCAGAAGCCTGTCTTCTCACCAGCAGGAAGGCTGGTGTAGATGGCAGGATTTTCTAGAAGTGGTCCCTGTGCCCAGGGCCGAGTACAGGCACTGATGACTTGGCTCCCTATACACTCACTTCGGCATGGCTCAGAGGACAAGGAGATCTGGAGGGACTTCCCAGAGGTGTGGGCAGCGGTGCTCCTGTCTGCCCCAGGCCCCCTGCTCACATCGGGCTACTTCAGGAGCAGCCTTCCCGTGACAGCGGCAGGTCCCACTGGCAACTTGTGGTGTCAGTTGGCAGCGGCCATGTGTCTCGCCCATACTTTGTGGACAATTACCGACATTACCAAGTTTCTAAAAGTTGGATGTGAACATATGGATGTGATTTGAAATTCCAGCAGCATTTAGGAGGAGACAATGCAATTAGCTCCCTTCCGCCTCCAGAACTCCAGGCTTCCTCTCGCGGGCTCCCCACGGGGAGCGTGCCCAGTACATCCTTCCACAGCTCTCTCTGCAAACGTAAACATACCCATATATGTGCAGGCCTGTCCAGCCTGAGTCTGTCCATTAGAAATATGTCTTGGAGATTGTCCCTTATCAGCACCCACGGCTCCAGCACTTTATTCTCTCATTTTTTTTCAGTGATCTAGTCTAGCACATTCCTTTAACCAGACGCTGTGAACTAGGATTGTTTTTTCTTGGGTGGGGGAGAGGTGGTGGGGGGAGAGGTGAGGGGGGATGTAGGGAAAGTGTCTATTTTCTTATTGAGATTTTGGTGTTTTTCTTCCTGAAATGTAAAGCAGAGCTATAAAGGTAGCCATTTGAGGGGGGGGGGGGGGTCTGTGTCTTTGTGTGCGCACACGCACACATGGGCCCCTTCTTTCTTCTCAGTCTGTCATTTGCCTTTTGACTTATAGTATTTTTTTTCAGAAAATTCTAACTTGTATCCAATTAAATTTATACCTATATGCACTATGGCTTCTGAATTTGTGTTTTGCTTACATAAGGTTTTTCTTATCACATAGCCATAAAAAATGATTCCATATTCTTAGAGTTTCACAGTTTTACTTACTTTTTTTTTTTTTTTTGTTACATCTAGAGTGTATTTTGAATGATGGAGTTAGTTAGAAATCCCATCTATTGTCATTCCAGATGGTTATCTTGTGGTCATTTCATGACCAGACCTTCTGCCGTATTGATTTGAAATGTCCTCTCCATCATAAACTAAACTCTGGGGAGTTCCCTGGTGGTGTAGTGGCTTAAGGCTTCGGGGCTGGCACTGTCAGCGCTGCGGCCTGGGTTCGATTCCCAGTCGGGGGGCTGCCCACATGCCAAAAAGCAAACAAAAACAAAAACAAAAACAAAATAAATAAACTAAACTCTGATTCAGTTATTTGAGATGCTCCTCAGTACTTGGTTCTCTTCGCTGTAGCAAACGTATTCTTTACATCTCTGTAACTTACAGTGTTTCAGTACTTCTGAATTTTATGTATCAGAATCTGCTCTTGATCTAAATTGTTCAGGCCATCCATTTACCTCATCCTTTATTTTTTTGTAAGACCTTTCCATAGATAAAAATCAACTTATAAACTTTCTGTTTTTATTTGGACCAAACTTGTCTAACCTGCAGCTTGCAGGCCACATGCGGCCCAGGACAGCTTTGAATGTGGCCCAACACAAATTCGTAAGCTTTCTTAAAACAGTACAAAAATTATGCATGGACCTTTTTTGTGCTCATCAGCTATTGTTAGTGTTAGTGTAGATTATGCGTGGACCAAGACAATTCTTCTTCCAGTGTGGCCCAGGGAAGCCAAAAGTTTGGACACCCCAGACTAGACAACCATAAACCTAGAAGAGTTGGAGGAGAGTTTCAAGTTTATACTGTGGAGCTTTCCATTCCCTGAAGAGATTGTATCTTTCCATGCAGTCATAGTATTAATTTTTTTTTTCTCTTTGGTTTTTTAAGTTTTTGTCACAGAACCATTTACTGTATTGTTTTTTTTTTAAATCTTTTTAAATTGCTATCATAAATGGAATATTTTTCCATTTTATTTTCTGACTGGTTTTAGTTTTTATGAAGTTACTGATTTTTGCAAATTAAACTTGTAACCAGGCACCTGACTGAAATGCTCATTGTTTGGAATAATTTTTCAGTTGATTCTTTCATATATCCTACATTTCATCTGCAAAACATGATAATTACACCTCCTTTCTAACATTTTTGAACTCAGTAGTTCTCCTCTGGTTAATTGTGTTAAGTGGTATCCTGGTTTGAGGTTTTGCTGGGAATGTTCCTAGCTTTTCACCGTTATGCATCCATTTTTATCATAAATAGTTTTATTATGTTGTGGAAGCAAATGTCTATTCTTGTTAAAACGGATTTTTAAAATCAGAAATATGCTGACTTTTATCAAACGCCTGATTGATCTCTATGGAAATGATTGTAGGTCTTTTCTCCATTTTACTTGGCAGGAAAAGCTGGTGGAACCCCCACTCAGGAGCACCCCCCACCGGCCCTGACTCAGGGGTGGGTGTGCCCATCTACCAGCCGCTGGGAGTGTGGGCTGCTAATGGCTCACAGCTTCCTGTCCCCCAGAACTGCCCTCAGCCCGTGGAGCCCTTTCCCCAGAGATCCCTGGGAGGTGGGGCCAGCCCACAGTCCCCCAATCCTCCCCGGGCCTCCAGGTGGAGCAGACGGCCAGGTACAATTCATGCTCCAGACAGAACCCCTGCGGATCAGGCAAAGCCGGACTCCAGGGGAGCCTCCTCACCTGCTCCCGCCCCCTTTCCCCTGACAGCTCCTGTGACATAAAGCACCTGTGTCAGGATCCCCACCTCAGGCTCTGCCTCCAGGACACTGGCCGAAGTCGGGCTCCAAGTGGGAGCGATGGTCATGGATGTCCTCACCTGGCCCCGGCTTGCATTCAGAGGAGGAACCCTGTTTGGTGGGGGGTTTACTGTTTCTTCAGTGTGCACCCGGGTTGTATTTGCTAGTATTTTACTTATGACAGTCCCATCCATAACTATAAGGAAGATTAGTTCATTCTTTTCTTTTGGTGTTTTGTCAGGTTTTATAGAAATTATATGGAGCTTGGGGGGAGGGTTCAGACCTTTAGTCACATTTTCAGTTCTTCCATGGCAACCCATCTCTTTAGATACTCTGTTTCTTTGTGTTCTTGTTTTTCTGAGTTCAGAAGTATTTTTTTCTAGATAAGGAAAAGTACAGATACTGTGTATGTGTGTGTATATATATCTGTATACACACACACACACACACACACACACACACACACACACAGCGCACGCGCACAAATCCATTCTTTTCACTTGCATAGAGTTAAATATCCTCTCAAAATTATTTTACTTCCTCTGTTTCTATCTTTAGTTTTCATTCTCATTTCTACTTTTGTGTTTTGTGCCTTCCCCTTTATTCTCCTAAAAATATTATAAAAATATTTTTCTTTTGATAGAAATCTATACATAGACATGTATTTGCAGTCCACATCAGTTGGATAATATTGTTATTTTAATTTTAGCTACTGCCCTTTTTTTAAAAAAAGTAGTATTTTCGTTTTGCTTACCTTTTCTCTCTCACTGTCATACTGAAACATAAATGAATGTGTGTGCGTACACATACACACACACACACACACACACACACACACAGTTTTTCAGTGAGTTAAATAGTTAGTGATTTAGTTTCCAACTTGTGGCTTGAGGGTGCTGTGTGCTTTAGTTTCTTCAAAGATAGAGCTTTCTGATATTCATTTTCATGAATGTTTTCAGTTGGTTTTAAGGAGGGGAACAGGACACAGCTGCCATTATCCTGATGTCTCTAAAAGGAAGACCCTTGGATTAATTCCCTGTGGCTACTGCAACAAATGATCATCAATTTAATGGCTTAAAACAACACAGATATATGACCTCATGGTTTTGGAGATCAAAAACCTGAAATGGATCTCACGGGGCTAAAATCAAAATGTTGGAGGGTCACGTTTCTTCTAGAGAATCAGGAAGACTGGTTCCTTGCCCTTCTGGCTTCTAGTGGCTGCGCGCATCCCCTGGCCCACGGCCTCTCCTGTTTTCAAAGCCAGCACCGGAGGACTGAGGGTTTCTCGTGCTGCGTCATTCTGAGTCTGACCCTCTCTTGCCATCACCCTTGACAGCTTCAGGGCCATAGGGACTCGGCCCATAAAAGAGACAGAAATGTATAATAGCTCCTGTGTTCTGTGTTTCCCCAGAACACTAGAAATACCCCTGGAACTTAACCCAGAAGAACACCGTCCAACCCCCACCTTAGCGAGCTTCTCAGCTCGTCTCTGAATATCCCAGGAGGCAGGGAAGTTCTTTCACTTACAGACCAGCGGCTTCTCTGAGAGTTAAAGGTGTTTCCTATAACCAGAAGGGGATGCCTCTTCTCAGCTTGCTCTATCTCTGTTACACAGTGGAGTAGCAGACTCGGCCAGTGCCCCTCCTGCACCTCCTCAGGTTCCCCCACTGCACTGGCCCCTCTGTGCTCAGGGCAGGCTGGGCAGGCCAGGGCCTCACCAGCCAGTGAGGACCCTCAGTGTGCTCAGCTCTCAGCGGGACAGTTCTGGGGTGCGAGAACCACCTCCTCCCGGTCACCCCTCAGGACGAGGAGGCTCTGGCTGCCACAGTGGCAACTGGCTGAGAACACAGCCCTTTCTGCTGCTCATTTTTTTCAACAAAGACACTGAGGGTCTTTCAGGGACAGGACCTGTACATGTGGCCGTATGCTTGGGGAGAGAGAAGCCTAGGAGAGTCACCAGCACTGGGGGCCAATCACTGTGAGCGATGGTCCACCGGGGACAGACACTCTCAGAACATTCTCTGCTGTCCTCATCACCCCTCTCCGCCCATGGAGACACCATTTCCTACTATTTAAAGCTACCAATTTTTGGTAGCTTAAATGCCATATATCATGCTAAAAATGTCACAAGTCTTATTATATCCTTTAATCTGAATAATGAAAAAGGAATTATTTCCTCAGTTTAAAGATATAAGAAAGAGACTCAAAAAAGCTGAGCACTAAAAATTGTAGAATGCCCCTGCATCTTTATAAGATTGATAGCACACGACTTGGAGGCCGGTGGCCTCAGTGAAGGATCTGTGCTTATTCACAAGGTTAACATGCTTGGCAAAGTTCAGTGACAACCAGTCTAGCAGAAGTCTGTTTCCCAACTCATTTATGAGAATTAAGGCTGAAAAGTAAAGATCCTACCACTCTTACACCCTTATCCCCTGGGCCTCACAAATTTGGTGGTGTTGCACTGGCTAGCTGTCTCCCCAAAAGCAAGGAGTCAAGAGAAAGAGGCAGAGTCTCCCCAGAGCCTATGTCACTGCCTCGGGACCACGCTCTGGGACCCTGGCACGCCAGGGCTGATGGGCTCTTTCCAAGCTCGGCACTCCTCCTGTGGGGGAGCAGGCAGTCCTCGGTGTGTGCATCCTGACCCCAAAAGGAGGTCACCACTGTCACTGGGATGTCTGTGGGCAGGGTCTGCTCACATGGGCAGGCTGGGTTGCCATGCCTATGCACACCAAACCCCTCAAGGAGCAGGGCAGCTGAGTGGGAAGAGCAGGGTGGAAGCCGTGGGCTGAGGGCCAGGAATAGCCCTGCCCACACCACGCTGTTCTGCCCAGGAACGTGGAGGGATCTGGGAGCTGGGCTTCCGGAGTATCAAGTAGGTATATTTATAAGATAGTAAGATAAGCTAACAGTTAGCTAGCTCAATTTGGGAATTTAAATATCTAAACCTGCAATAAGTGAGCTGCTTTGTACTGTTACTTCAGAAGTCCCCGAACATTTTAGGCGCAGACTGGGACCGGGGTCCATGGGGGTGCCCGCAGCAGATGAAGGGAGCACAGAGGAGCATTGAAGGGGTTCAGAAGGCCAGGGCCCCACCTGCCAAGCTCAGCCCTCTCCACTGGGCGGGGCGGGGAGGCTCGTTCTGGCTTCGTGGTTCCCTGTTTTGGTAACGGCTGCAGTTCACCGGGAAATTTTCTTTTTTTTTTTTATTATTTTTATTTTTATTTATTTATTTTTATTTTTTTAATTCATTTTTATTGTTAGACTTATTGGGGTGACATCTGTTAGCAAGAATTACATAGATTTCTCTGATGGTGGAGTTCAGCTCACTGTCTTAACAGAGAACCATGCACCTTCTTCTGATTATAGCAGGAGTGTTGGTCTGTGTGAGAGAAAGCCGACAGGTACCAGCTGACACGCTTTTCCACAAGGCATGGTGACGAGGTAATGGTCCTATCGGTCTAGCTGAGACTGTACCTCCTCAGTTGGTCTAAAGTTACAACAATCAACCAAACAGGCACATTTATTTCACAGCCTCATGCCTCACACTTCAGGACTGTGCACTCGGGGGACCACTTCTCCGGGGATCCTCGCATGTCAGCGTACACCAAAATGACAGTGGGGCAGTGTGTCCTTGCAGAGGCGCAAGCCTGGCCCCCTCCTCAGACCTAAAGGGGCCGCCCAAGGTGGCTGCAGCAGGGACACCGGCCCATCTCATTAGTGTCACAGGGGATTCTGATTGAAGCAGACATGAACCCCGCTGGGGGAAGGCGTCGGACGGCGACACCCACGGTGCTTATGTGGCCTCCAGACGGCGCCGGTGGAGACAAGTTTGTGGGACACTAGTCTGTGTTTTTGAAACAAGGTGAAAGGAAGAAGTTTGCACTGGGTAACAAAAACTTCTTTAGTCCAAAAGTAAACATGGATGAAAGACATCAAAACTGTTTATGTGTAAGTATTTAAGTTCATCATGAGACAAAAACAAACTGGAAAAATAAAACTATGGGACATTGGTGGGCAGAGGTCAGGTGGCCCCCGGAGTCCTCACCTCCCGGAGCTGGACCTGCAGGCTTCTAACCACAGAGAATAATTCTGCCCACAGGCTGACTGAGCTCGGAGGCAGGTCCTTTCCCTGTTGAGCCTCCAGGTGAGGGGACAGCCCCAGCGACACCTGATGGCAGCCTGCGAGACCCTGAGCAGAAGACTCGCTGCTCAGCCGCGCTCAGGCTCCTGGGCCCAGAAACTGAGATAATAACATGTGCTGTCATAAGCTGCTAAGTTTGTGGTCATGTGTCACCCAGAAATAGGTAACTGATGCTCCCACCTTTCGAGAATTCCAGAGAAGTGCCTCCTTAGAAAAACAGGTGAGTAAAAGAATGGGACAAAGCATTTATCTTGCCTTTCCTAGAGGAGCCACACCTTAGGGCAACACCATAATTGAGGAAATCGATTTTCTCTCTATGAACATATTCCAGCTAAGAAACTAGATGGTAATCATAGAATTAAAAAGTCACTATGTTGCTGACCCTTAATCAAGTAATGACAATGACCATCAGTGGCTGTCAACAAAGCAAAGAGCCAGAGCAGTGGACATTCTGGAGCACCTGAGAGAAGGGCCCCACACCTCGGATGAAGTGACGTTGCAAATAAATGATCCAGCAAACACAGGAACCCAACTCCTCAAGTGGGTCGACAGCTAGTGTGCCAACACTACGCGGGGTAGGAGAGCATGGCAAACGACAGCAAGGAGAAGCAGTCAGCAAAATCCAGACTAGACTGCAGAAAACGCTACAGGAAAAATGATATTTTCTTTAGTCAGTGTGGGAGAGAAGAGAGGGATACATCAGCCAATTTTACACTTCTATTTATATCCCAATTCAAGTAAGTTGAAAAAAAAAAAAAAACACTGTTCATAGGAAAATTAGGGTAATAGGAACCTCATTAGGTATTAGATAATAATTATAATTTTTAGCTATATAAGTCTATTGGACTATATACGTTTAAAGGTCCCTTGTTTTTCAGAGTATTTTCTGAAATATTTCCAGACGAATGATTATCCTGTGTAGGGTCTGATTCCAAACAGTTGGCTGGGGAATGACGGGGTGCGCCTCGCAGTGAACTTATTAAAGCTGGTGATGAGCACACGGAGCTCGTTAGGTTATGAACGGTTATTACATGATTCCCTGACTTCTATATAAGATTGAAATACCCATAATAAAAAGGTAAAATTGCAAAGAAAACAATTGGCACAGGCACTGTCTGGTAGAACTAGAGTGTGAGGGTTTAAGTTTCTTCCTCTGAATACTTTCTCCTACGTGTAAATATAGAAATGAATGGAAAGATCAGATTTCCTCTGAAGAAACTAATCTATGTGGCCAACCGCACTGGGACACATTTATTAGGTGACATGAGGAGCAACCAAATAACGGCTTTAGAGCAGAATTGGGAATCCACTGTGAAAAAGCTGCTCACTCTCCCCAGACTGCCTGTAAGTCTTCAGTTTTCTCCTTGTTTAATTGTTTTGACTTTTATAATGACGTGTTGGATAACAGCATATTTCTACAAAATCTCGCTTCAGAATGAAGGGAGTTTTTGTTGAAATAAAAAGGTGTTTGGGAATGTTATGTTTGTTTTGGTTTAGAAGCTGAGTGCTGACTCAAGTGCTGCATTCATCGTCAGCTTCCAGGGGTCAGAAACTGTCAGAGACAGGGATAGCCAAGGGGACAGGAGCTGTGCGATGAGGCCGGAGCCCCAGGGGTGGGGGAGAAGCAGAGGGCAGGAAAATGCACAGTGAGGGTCTCTATGCTGATTTAGCTCCAGAGCCCATGAGGGGTGGAGGCTGGCCCAGCAAGCCTGTGACCAGCATTAGGAGTGCCTGGGGGGTAATTTGATTGACATTTCACCCCTCCAGTCTTCTGATCCAATAACTTTTGCTCTGATATAATCCAGGCCTGCTGAAGTCCACTGTAGGTTTCAAATTCAGGGACCCAACTCTGTCCTCTAGGTTACCCTAGTCCACTGCCCAACTGAGCGCCATTCCTGTGGTACTCCTTACCTGACTGGACCCCAGACTTGCTCACCTGGGGCATAGCCTGTCACACTCCTGGAAGCCAGGTAAAACTAATGGAGGTGAAGGCAGCCCCGGTGAGGGGAGCCAGGGCATCAGGAAGACCAGTCATGACTGCTTCGACCCTTTCCTTTCCATGTCTTTTACCTTCATAACAATCCTGGGTGGGGAGTCCTGGTATCATCTCATTTGCAGACGAGGAGACTAGGAGGGATAAGTGGAAACCAGGTTCCTGTGGCAAGGTCATGAGTGAAGCAGACTTTGAACTCCAGGCTTTGTGCCTGCCCTATGACACCTGGCCCATGACTCCTAAAGCGAGAGCCCAGCCACATGGGACGGGCAGGCAGGCCAGGGACAGGGTGGCCACCACACTGGTGGAGATGCTGTGTCAGTCTCTTTGTCCAGCACTGCTCTCAGAGATGTCCACAAAGTCCTTCACAGTAAGAAATGTCAGAGAAAGCTCAGAGGAGCTACTCTGGAGGAAACTGTGAGAGATGCCTGGCTTCCGGTGCCCAGCACTGTGCTGGGTGCTCTAAGGCAGAGCAATGACCCACCGTGAGCAGCCTGCTCCCCAGGGGAAAAAAAGCCCTTCCTGGTAGCCTTTGCCTCTCTGTAGACACCTCTTCTGTGGCGATTTCCATCTGCTAAATGCCATCACGAGCCAGGAGTAGGGAAGAAATGCACATATAGTGGCTACATATATTTTTACCATTCAGACATCGTAGGCAAAAATTACCCTAAGAGCACGGATTGTCATAAAAATAGTCAAGCAGTCCTACATTTTGAGTATTTATTACATTTGTTTTCATAAATTTATTTATGTTTCCATAGTTTATTTTTAATAATGGCTGTATTCAACAAGCAGCTTGCGTGATTCCCTGAAATTTTGTAATCAGTGCTCACAAGCAAGTGGGCTCCCGCGCAGGCGCCAGCACAGGAGCCAGCACCCTGTCGATGAGGCCCGCGGCTCTGACAATCCAGGTGAGCAGAGAAGGGCAGCGTGTGACACAGAGCACTGAGGCTTAAAGCTGCTTGGTACTGAGTCGTGCTCGGAAGAGCAGACTGAACCTCAGTGGGAGGCAACCATTTAGTTCAACCCCTGCAGACAGAAGTGGAGGAGAACACCTGGTCCAGGTAATGGGCTACAGGTCACACCTCGTCGAGATGGCCACCATTTTCTTTTGCTGGTTCAAGGAGAGGAATTGCATTGCTGCAAGCTTGTCAAATTGCTCATTCATTTAGAATCAAGGGCCAGGAAAAGGTGTCTGCCTTGACCTTCAGGTGTTATAGCACACATAATACCTGTCTCTCAGTTTAGGTTGGGGCCAGTTTGGCCTGGATGACTGTGGACTATTCCTGACCACCTGAGCAATCTAGCAGAGGTTATGGTGGGAAGTGGTGACAAGAGCTCATGAGATAAACTAGACAGCACGTGATCCGAGGATCTGAGGCCCAGGCACCTCGTTTCAGGAGCAGAGCTGTGGTGCATGGGGGTAGGGTAAGCATGGGGCGGGGGTGGGCTCTGTGGCTCAGTGTGAGTGCTTTGGCCCACGCCAGGCCTCTGGGAGCCAGCACTGCCCTAACTTAGGGTAACATTCACTCTATCGAATTGTCCTCTCACCAAACATCACTTGTTAAAAATCTGCTTTCAGAAAGACGAGTAGATTAGGAAGCAGAAATACTCACGTATCACAAAGCTGGTGGCAATTTCGAAACTTTGGGGAGGCTTGCTTTCACTCAGTGTGGGATGACATCCAGTTAAGGTACCAGTGAAATCTAACTCCGTGATGCTGTGAGAGCATAACCAGCGAGGTGTGGACAGTGTTTGAATTCGGTTGTGTTAAGACTAGTTAGTTATTCTCAGCCTCACCACAGCCCACATCTGCTTCGCCTGCTTTGGATCTCGAACAAGTTTATTGAATCTCTCAGGACCTCGGTTCAGGCACCTGACCTAGTGATACCCCACCACGTGGGAAAGCTTATGAGTGTTCCATCAGTTTTCAGCAGCATACCAATGTTTGGGGACCCAGCTCTGCAATAACAGAGAGCATGGCCCCCAGCTCCACAGGCTGCTAGAGGGAGGTGGCTCAGCCCTCAAGGCACAGAGCTGGCTGCAGTTGAACAGGACAACCAGGCCAAGGCTGGGTGTCAGGCCCCAGGGGACTGCTCAGGAGGGGCTGGAGACCAGAGTTTGAAGAGGGTTGCTCCAAATCCCAGGATAACAGAAAACTCCACCTCGCTGGATGTTCCTGCAACGTGGGCTTCCGGCCCTGCAACTGGTGAGTGAGTCTCCCAGGATTAATACTCCCAAATCCACAACCACACACACCCACTGATATTTTGTGGCTTCTGTACATTATTTGTGATTTAAACTGTTAATTTCTCTCCCAGGTTTAAAACAAGGAGCCTGGGGTATTTTGGATAACTCTTTCCTTTCCGGTCCTTAATTCAGGGCTTCATGAAAAAATTGGGTGATGAAAATGGGCCATGAACAATTTGAAATGATCTTCAATATTTCCTTCCATGCCAGGTGGTAGTACATTCATTGCAAACACACCTCACCCGTATGGTCTGCGTCAGGGGTGCTGGCCGTTTTGAACTGCACTTTGGGCCTGGGGGAGGGGAGGTTTGGAAAGGCCGGACCAGGCCCGCTTTGGTCTTTCACATTTGAGAATGTGTGATGGGACTGGGCTTTCTATTTACATACTCTGCCGCTGTGATTTTAAAGCCGCTGCCTTTTCTGTACCCGTGGCTCTCAACATCAGACTTGAGGATGTCGGGCACTGCTCTGCAAAGTCCAGGAGAAGGCCCCGAGGGGTGGGGGTCAGAGGGCAGGGAGTGCAAGCCAGTGACTGTGTGATTTCCCAACTAAAAAGTAAGACAAAAACAAAATGTTGGGGAGTTCCCTGATGGTGTGGCGACTTAAGGCTTCAGCACTGGCGCTGTCAGCGCTGCGGCCTGGGTTCGATTCCCAGCAAGGGAGCTACCCACATACCAAAAAGCAAAAATAAAATAAAATAAAATAAAATATAAAAAACGAAATGTTACAAATTTTACATGTGGATTGACAGGAGTACATAGTTGTAAGTTATTAGCAAACCCACATCCTGGTAGAAGAAAATGGTTTTGATAGAGGAGCTTACTCAAACTCTCAAAGAACACAGGCGCACACACACTTACACGCGTTATGAAAGGCCTCGTGGAAGGAGCCACGGGAACCCGGTTGTGAGCAGGCACTTCCACGTTCCAGCTAAAGGGAACCCTGAGCTCATTTGCTCGGACCCTTCATTTCACAAACGCAAAGACCCAGATCCAGAAAGATTAACTGACTTCACTAAGCTGAAAAACCCAGGTGGCAGTGGAAGCTGAACTAGAATCCAAGATATTTGTGTGTTTGTGTGTGAGTGTATGTGTGACACTGTGTCAGTGTGAGTGCGTGGAAGTGTGTGTCACTATGTTTATATACGTATGTATACGTGCTTAAAAACATTTATGCTTTTCTATGGGTAATTGCTCTTAAGGGAATGTATCCTAAGAGAATAATCAGAATTATATAAATCAGGGTTCCACAGGAATACCATGGAACCATTTTTGAAACAAACAAAAAAATAGAGTATTGTTCTAATCCAGCAATAGTAGATAAGTAAACTATCATGCAACCACACAATGAAGTATTATACATAAATTAAAGTATGTCCATGAAGAGTTTATACAATATAAACAGAAATTGTTTCTTTTTTTCCATTCAACTTCTTTTAAGTTTTTTGAGACTTTTTATTCTTAATTACATTTTACATACAGTATTATAATGATTTCCAGCTGTACAGTGCAGTGATGAGTCATTTCTGTAACTTACTAAATCCTCATTCTGACACATCTGGTTCCCCTCTGACACCGTACACAGTTATTACAGTGTTACTGGCTGTATGCCCCGTGCTGCACTCCACATCCCTGTGCCTATTCTGGGACTATGAATCTCTACTCCTTGATTTCTTCTCCTTTTCTACTCACTCCCCCAGCTCTCCTCCCATCACACCAACAAATTTAACACCCATGTGACACCACACAAAGTTACTGCAACCTTTTTTACTATATTCTCATGTTATAATCTATATTCCCATGATCGTTGCCTTGTAACAAGCAAACTAAATTTCTCCATCCCTTCCTCTTATTTTACCCACTCTCCCATCCCTCTTCCCATCTTAAGTCCCTCTAACCTTTGTAGTGCTAGTTTGGTGGTGATGAACTCCGTTAGCTTTTTCTTGTCTGAGAAGGTCTTTATCTGTCCTTCAATTTGGAATGCTACCCTTGCTTATACATTAATCTTGATTGTAGATATTTGGTTTTCATCACACTGAATATTTTCTGCCAATCCCTTCTGGCCTGCAAAGTTTCTGGTGAGAAATTAGCTGAGAGTAAAATGGGTGTCCCTTTACAAGTCACTACTTGCATTTCTCTTTCAGCTTTTAGAATGTTCTCTTTTTCTTTAACATTTGCCATTTTAATTTTGATGTGTCTCGGTGTGTTCCTGTTTGGGTTCATCTTGTTTGGGACTCTCTGTGTTTCCTGTGCTTATATATCTATTTCCTCCACCAGGTTAGAAAAATTTTCAGTCATTATTTGTTCAAATAAGTTCTTGATCCCATGGTTTTTCTCTTTCCCTTCTGGTAATCCTATTATGTGAATGAATGTTGTTATGCTTAATGTTGTCCTAGAGGAATCTCAAACCATTCTCTCTCCTTTTTTTGTGGAGAGGGGGATTCTTGTTTCTATTTTTTTCTTCTGATTGGGTGCTTTCTGCTGGCTTTTCTTGCAAATCATTGCTTTGTGCTTCTGCTTCATCTAGTCTGGTGACTCTTTTTATTCCGTTCTTCATTTCAGTTAATGTAATCTTTCTCTCTGCCTGGTCCTTTATAATAGTTTGTATGTCTTCTTTTATATATTATGCTTGCTATTTTTCTGTTGAAATTATCATTAAGTTCCCCGATCATTTTTATAACCGTTGTTTTGAGCTCTGTTTCCAATGGGTTGTTTGTCACCATCTCTTTTGATTTTCTGTTGTTCAAATTTATTTTGAGCTCCCTTTCTCTGGTTTCGCATTCTGGCAGCCTCTCTGTTTATAGATATTCTGCTCCTTAAGCCGACCCTCGCTGCTGCAGTTTCTTTGGTGTTCACTGCTGGTCCTGGGTGGGCAGAAGTCTGTGGGGGAGTATTGTTTGAACCTTTGTTTTCTTCCTGGTGCTGCAGGGCTGCACAGGTAATATGGGCATAATTACGCCTCTGTGTTCTCAGTTTGCCCTGAGGACTCTGCCCTGAGCCTTGGGGTCAGTCCTGTATGCTGGTCTCTCAGACCAGGCTGGATGTGTGCTAAGAAACATGTATACAGCCTGCTCTTTCCTTCTCCTTCCCAGGCCATAGTGAGGTCACGCTGCAGCTCTTCACCACCCTGCTCACTCCTTCTCCTCTTGGAGCCGGAGTGAAGCCTGGCTGCTGCGTCTGACAGACCTGTCTGCACCTTCTGGGGGCCTAAGTGAGGTCTGTTGCAGTGTCTCATGGCCCCACCTCTCTCCTTTCCTGTGTCCGGAGGACCGAGAGAGTGCTCCTCCACCACCCTCTTCCTCCTCCCTTCCCCATGGTAGAGTTCCAGCCTGGCACCCTGAGCAGCCCACGTCTCTGCACTTCCTTTTTTGTCTCCTCCGTTTGCCCCTCTGCCCACCCGCAAGTACCCTAATGCGATGAGCGGGTTTCTTAGCTGTGTTTGTGCATTGTATAGGGAATCCTTAGTTGAGTTATAGGTGCTTTATTTGTTGTGATCTCCAAGGAAGTTTTTCAGAGGTCCCACTCACACAGCCATTTTGTTCCTCAGAAATGTTTATCTTTTAATATTTAAGGTTTGAAACTCTCTGCAGTGTAATCTCCATTATGTCTGAGACTGCATAGCAATCCCTTGACCTGCTAGCAGTGAATCTCTGGGTGGTGGTATAAAGATGATTTTGTCCCAAATATTTCTGCCCTTTCCAACTTTCTGTAAGAAGTATACAAAGGCTGTTCAGAAAAAATCCAACCATAAATATCTCTATTTTTCATATTGTGTGGCTGGATACTTTCCGGACAGCCCTCCTATATAGTACATGTTTAAACCGGAAAGGAAATGATGGTTTGTAACTGGAGAATTGAACCTGACCTATTTGGGTAATAATGCCCGTGTTCATCCTCTCATCATCGGCTCTCGGTTATGCAGCCGAAAAGGGGCTGCCCTCTTGACCCGGGCCTCTTTCTCAGCCCTTTCCACAGTTTTTGTCCTGCATCTAGCATGTGTTTGCATGCAGCAATGGTTCTGGGCTTGGAAGCCCTGTTTTTCTGAAGGTTGAAATCCCACTTTCCTGACTTCATCTGGCACACCCCTGACACCACAGGTGATGGTCACTGCAGGTCCTCAGGCAAATATCTACCCCTGCCTCGGGAGAAAACTGAGGCTGCTGGGACAGTTGACAGTTGAATCCCTCTTTGTTTATTTCCCTAAAGCATCTCGAGATGTCACAAGCCTCAAGACCCTTGCTATGACCTGCAATAGGCTTAGGAAGTCAGTGCCCCAGAGAAGGCAGGTGGAAGCAGCGCTGACGCAGGGGTGCCCCATTCCTGGCCTCAGGTATTCAGGAAAAACTGGATTTCTCCCCAGCTTATGGCACATAAGTTTGATGACTGATAGAAAGTCATAAGTTTTACCCCGTGACCACGTGCTGAGTAAAAACCAGGTCCTTTCCTGAGGTCTAGGCAGGCCATGGAAAAGTTGAGTTTGATTAGTTAACAGCTGCAGTCTCTGCTCTTGGTTTTCATAATTGCTCTGGGTGGGCGAAGGGCCTGAGTGGTTTATTGATCATCGCAGACTGCTCCGTGGTGGGATCAGACACTGCCGGAAGGCAAGCCAAAACAGCCTTCTGCACTAACCCCACAACCCAGGGCACATGGATGCTCCCAATGCAGACCACGGTGAGAAAGCAAAACGGGAGCTAATTTAAGTGCCAGGGACGGTATTTAAAACAACCTTGACCCAAACTACTCTGAAATGATCTGGGAAAATGTGTTTGCTAGGTACTGTGGTAACTGAGCAGCTGGATGACTGTGCACACACAGCACTGTACTGGCTCTCCTGGTGCTTCGGGAAACCCTGGCACATGCCCAGGATGCACCAGGTGCTCCGCTGGGTAAACAGGCACCATGAGCTTCCAGGTGGTGGGAGACAGGTGTGCGGAGAGTGAGTGTGGCAGATACGGCAATGGCAGTGCTCAGCAGGTTCCAGGCAGCGTAGACCATGAACTCTACAATGAGAGGGGGCACAGGAGAGCTGTTCCAGAGGATTGAGAACTGGGTTGGATTTGAAAGCTGACTTGGAATATTCCAGACTTGGAAGGGGAGGTTTGCAGGTAGCGGAGAGAGTGTGCAGAGACACAGGAAGGGGGCCACCAAGGTCTGGTATGCCTAAGGAAGGTCCAGAGGAGGAAGGTTCTTGTGGAGACGAAGCCAGCGGTGGGCATGGAGCTGAAGGCCTCCCTGGGTGGAGAGTCTCTTCATGTGCATGTGGGCAGTGGGCAAGGCTGACTTGACCTCACCTGACCTGGGTCAGTGCGCCCCAAAATGAGGTCTGACCTGCAATGCAGGTTTAGCATCGATAGGAGCGTGTTAGAAACACAAATTCTCCCCCTCTGCGTTAGTTTTCTAGGGTGGCCATGACAAAGTACCACAAACTGGGTGTCTCAAAGTAACAGAAATGTACTTCTCACAGTTCTGAAGTCTGAAAGTCTGAAATCAAGGTGTGTGCCCTTGCAGAACTGTGCTCCCTCCGAAGCCCCTATGGGAGGGCGCTCCCTTACCTCTTCCCGCACCTGGTCGCCTCAGGTGTCCTTTGGCTTGTGTCAGCATCACCTCAGTCTCTGTCTTCACAATGCTGTCTTCCCCCCAAGTGTCTGTCTTCACATGGTGTCTTCTCTTCTTGTAAGAACACCAGTCGCATTGGATTAGGGTGCACCTTAATGATCTCATTATATCTTAACCTGATTACATCAGCAAAGACTCTATTTCCAAATAAGATCACATTCACAGGCTCCAAGGGTTAGGATGTCAACATATCCATTCGAAGGACACAATTCAACCCATAACACACTCCATTCACAAAATTAGAGCACCGGGTTTTAGCAAGCCCTCCAGTTTGAAAGTGTGCTCGTATCTTCCCAACAACTGGCCCAAGCTGAAGGCAACCAGAGAGCATGTCTGTGTATTGTAGCCCACAACGTTTCACAAAGTCAGGTATAGGGCCAGCAAGAGTTGGGTACAGGGACGTTTGTTTGATCAGTAAAAATATTCATAACATTCGTTCTGCTATCTCCAGTTCACAAAGCACTTGCACTTCATTACTCATTGTGACTTGGGTGCCCCACAAAGCCAACGTGAGATGAGGACACCTGGATGCAGGTGTTTGATCTGGAACGTGAGGGGTGGGGGAAGTTAGCCAGGAGGGAGGAGCAAGTGCAGGCACATCACCTGGAGAGACTATAACCTCCTGGCAAAGGGAGCAACCTCCCTCCACCACTCTTGTCTTAATAAATTCAGATTCTGTGCAAGCAAGGGCAGCCTTGAAGAGCAAATGACAGTCCCTGAGCCCAGAATAGGGCCTTGGGACTTGTGCAGAAGCCCAGCAGTGTCCAGTGGACCCGACAGGTTGGGCACCTAATCTGTGCCAGGGGCCACGCTCACCTACATCTGTAGTGGCATTGCATTCTTGCAAGCTACTGGGCGGTGAGCTCCATCATCATTATCGTTATCATTATCGTTATTATTTTAATCCCTGTGTTACAGATGGAGAGACTAAGGCTTGGACAGTGAAGGGACTTCCTCGCCCACAGAGTCCCGCCGGTAAGTAGCAGGGTTAGAGCATGAGACAGCTTCTTCCAGCTCCAAACCTGCTCCCTTTCTCTCTCCCCCATGGCATTCTGGAAGCCATTCTGGCAGCTGTCCTGGAAGCCACTGACCACCTCCTGTCCTTGAACAGACACGCTGAGGCCCACATGGCTTTCTCTGGTTCCTGGAGTAAGGCAGGGTGTGTCTGCTCATCCAGGTGTGCGGGGGCCAAGGGAAGGGGGCCTGACCCCCGCTTCGGGGAACTGCTCCTTGTCTGCTCCCACCTGGTTGTTTGGGACGTGAGGGTGGGGAAGCGCGGCAGGGAGGGAGAGGAGCCGCTGAGGGCCGCCACGTTCCCCGGCGAGGCCCCTCCTGGTGCTGGCCGATCGCTCCAAGGAGCGCCACTGAGGCAAGCTGGGCCCGTTAGTCCTTGAACCTAGACCAAGCTGACCAGACATACCATTTCAAACGGGACAGAAAACAACGGTCCGTGTGGTCCCCCTGGTCTCACTGGGCTATGTGCGAGGGGCCCGTGGCCTCACCGTTTGAAACGAAACACCACTGTTGTTTTCTGTCCCGTTTAAAGGGGGCGTCTGGCCAGCCCAGCCCAGAACCTTTTTTGGTTTTCTGTTTGTTTTTGTTTTTGCTTTTTGTTTTCGTTTTCTTTTTGTTTTTTCGGAATCGGAGAGGCCAGGCTCTGTTTGAGCCTCTGAGATGTACCCGGGGACACTTAGGCTGCTGGCGGCCGTGCTTCCCAGCACAGTGCCCAAGCAGAAAGCATCACAGTACCCGCAGAAAAGCAGGCAGCCGCGTCGTATGCTTTAACCTCATAGAACTATTAAACCAAAACGTTGACAAATACGTAACAAGCAAGACTTCCAGTGAATTTTGAGTTCAGGATCCCTACCCAATTTAAATTACTGGGAACCCTCATTTATCAGTGCAGGCTGCGGCTCCACATGGCCTTCACTGGAAGAGGAAGTAACTTGTCACCTGACAACTGCCTCTATTTCGTCTGCTGCAAAGAGAGCAGCCCTGTTGGCCCCTGCAAAGGGACTGTGAGCTGTGTGGGAACATGACAGTTCAGAGCAGCCCTGCAGCCTTTAAACTGAGTTCACTCTCATTCCTACTTCCTTCTTATCACCAAAAAACGGCCTGGGCGAAAGCATTCCTGTAGGAAACAGACTATCCACAAGCAGGCATCTCTGAATCTAAGATTGAGTTCTGTGAGTCACTGATCTAGACTTCTAGATTCCTCACTATTTTTGAAATTTTGGCCTCCAACTTTCCCCCCAAGTAACTGTTTAATCATTTAATACAAGAAAAAAAATTAAACCCAAAACATCAACTTATCTGTGCTGACATTCCACACAAACATAAAAGGCTATCCAAATTGATAAATTTTTCTCCAGTAAATCATTTAATTACTTATATTAATCTTATCAACCTGACCAGAACTCAATGTTCTTGGAAAAATGACTGTTTTTACTGTTGTGTCAGAGTGATTGACTACAGTAATGTCTGCAAGAGTTTTCCCAGAATAAACATCGAAAGCCCAAACTGAGTGAAGGTTTTGCTTTGGGTTCCCTGTGGTGGTGATCCGGCTATAGGTAGTTTACAGGGGACCCGACATCTCTGGGCACCTGTATGAACACTGCAGCTCTAACTTCAAGAGAGGATGACATTTTTCAGGAAGCAGCCCCAGTTTCTTTGACCTCTGTTTATACTTGAAGGTAATACTGTGTAGTTTACAAAGAATTGAAGGCTCAGAGAGGTCAAGCAAACTGCTTAAGGTCACACAGCAGATTTATAGCCTAACCTGGTCAGGACTTTAGTCTCCTGATTCCCAATGTCATGCTTCTGCCTCGGCTAACTTAGAGGCTGGGTTTACAGAAGGAATGAGTGTCTTGCACAAGCAGCTGCATCATTCCCAAATCCTGCTGTGCTAGATTGTCTGGGTGTGCACAGGAGAAGCTTAGTGCATACCCCGCCCCCACAGCCAGTTCCACACCCCAGCCACAGTCATGTGGTTTCCTCTAGTGACACGTGTCTTTAGCAACTTTCTCTTCTCGTGTATATGTGAGCTCCAGGGAAACATTTTCCCTTGAATGGCAAGTAGTGTGAACTCATGGCTCAATGATCTGATTCAAATCCTCTCCCTGTCCCCTGAGATCTGTGTGAGCTCATGCCAGTGGCTCACCATGAATACCTCCAGGCATGGGGTGACATAGGATACAGAGCTGGCCAGCGAGCCATCCAGCAGCCAGATCGCTCAGAGTTAGGCTGCCATGTCTGTGTGTTACCTCGTTGGCTGGTCCCATGTCTCCTGAGCTGGGCTTCGCCCCAGAGCCTTCATCTCTCTTGCAGGGCCATGTACCAGTCACTCAGACAAAGGGCGCTGGGCTTGGACGAAACTGGTGACTTTGAGCTGGAGACTTGCCCTGTCTGGGGCCGATTCCCCCGAGAAATAAAGGCGTTCGTTAGCCCAGGTGACGCTCACTCTCAGAGCTGCGAAGTCCATGTTTTGTTCACGTCCTAAAGCTCTTCTCATGTGTTCCATAGCCCTCTTCTCTCCAGCAGTGAGGGTCATGGCCAGCCTTAAACACCCTGCTTGTGTGGGGTTCAGCAAACTGGGCTTACACTCTGTGAGTTGCCTTTACCTGTTCAGTTCACGTGCCACTCCATGGGGACACCTGCCCCAGGGTGGGCACAGTTGGACTTAGTGGGGCACAGGTCACAGGCGTGCCTGCCTCCCACGTTCTCCCATCATTTCTTCTAGGAATTTTCCTTCAAAGGCTGGTCTTCTCAAGTGCCTAGGAGGTGGGGGGCCATAATCCCATTATGTGCTGCATTTGAGGAGAGTAGCCCATTTCAGTGATGGTCCTGGGGAGGGTTGCATTCAGGCACCCTTCAGGGCATGGTGGAAACACCTTTGCCACCCAGGTTGGGGTTGTGGGCTGAAGTCTCAGGGCATTTCCTTGGGAGAATGTGGGAGTTGGTAGGCACAGCCTTGTTGGTATTTAAGGATTGTAAGAATATTTACTCTCCGTTGGGCATAAGCACAGCCCCTCAGAGCAGAGGCTGAGGCGGGGTCTGAGCCCTGGCCCCGCTGTAGAGAGCTCTAGAGTCAGGGCCCAGGGCACAAAGGCTGGTGGCGTGGGCATCGGGCCTGGGAATAGCAGCTTTGAGCCCACCAGCATGGAAGCACTGATGGCCACAAGGCACCTCAGCCTGGCTGTCACCACAGGCCACTGTCTGTGACTTCTGAACAAAATATTCTAAATGGGATTCCTGGGCCTCTGTCAGGCTGCAATTTAAAAAATGTTTGCTAGCAGCAGCTGTATCCCATGGTGCAGCGTCTCAACACGAAGGACACGGTGGAGGCGGGCAGGGTTTGCCCTGGCTGGCGCCTGCCCGCTGTGGGCCAGACACTCACCTTCTGGTGGGGTCCTAGAGAGATGTGCGCCGGGTACCTGGGGCTGTGCTGCGGGGGAGGGTGGGTGGGCAGGTGACAGCCAGCTGTGCTGTGAGTGGCAGCTTACTCCAGAAACCCAAAGCAGGAAGTTTGAAACAAATGCACTGTCTGTCTGAAGGCATCAGTGGAGATGGAGCTCCCACACACCCGGGAGCAGGCCCACGGGGGGACCTCAGCGAGAGGCCAGTGAGCAGGATGCTCGGGAAGGGTAGGCCCTGAGCCTGCGGGGCGGGAAGCGTTTACACTTCTCTAGGCCCCCAGGGCTCCTGCTGTGAAAAGGATACCCCACACTTAGTTACACCAAAGTGGCTATAGCTTTTGGTCACTGGGACCAAAATAAGGTAACGTGCCCCAGCCCAGTGCATGAAATTCTACAAGTTATAGTGAACATATTAGCAAGGGCCAAAGGGGACGATATTATGACACCAGAATATTCTCATCCTTCAAATCACGCACCACAGGTCGGTGTAAACTTGACTCGGGGAAGAAGCAGTCCATGTTGGCACATTAGAAAGGCACTTGTGATCATGCTGCTACCAGACCCCTCCGTTCTAGTCAGGCCTGGCTGCCCAACACACATCCCCATGTCTCAGACACGTGAACTGCAACTCAAATAGGAGATCTGGGTAGGCTTGGAGGGGACACCTCATGTCTGCTGCGCTCAGCGACAGCCAGGGCTGGGGTCAACAGAGGGTCCCGGCCCCCGTGTCTGATGCTTGGGCATGGGGGTTTGCTCATCAGCAGGGGGTCCTCAGGCATCTGTGTGTCTCTGCAGCATGGCAGCCCTGGGGAGGCTGGTCTCCCTACTGTCACCCAGGACTGTCACCCAAGGAAAGTGACCCGAGAGATGCTGAGAGCAATTTCATGCCTTTTACGCCTAGTCTGGGAAGTCACACAGCATTACTTGCTTCAACCACATTTTGTTCATTGAGGAGGCGTAGTTCTCCTTGGGGCTTGAGGGGTGGCTCTGATGAGGTGTGGGGAGAACACCTGGAACCAGAAATATTGCTGGGGTCAATTTTGGAAAATACCATCAGCCTTGCTCTGCATCGCCAAAAGACAATGCCACTGCTATGGTGTAAATGCATGTGTGCCCCCAAATTCACATGTTGAAACTTAAGGCTCAATGGGATCATGTAGGAGGTGGGGCCTTTGGGAGGTGATTAGGTCATGAGGGTGGAGCCCTCTGGAATGGGATCAATACTCATATAAGAGAGACCGCAGGGGGCTCCCTAGCCGTTTCGCCATGTAAGTATATGACAAAATCCATTGCCTGCAACCCTGACCACACCAGCGCCCCGATCTCGGGCTCCCAGCCTCCAGAATGGTGAGAAACGAGTTCCTGTTGTCTACGAGCCCCGGGCTGTGGTGTGCTGCTACAGCAGCCCCAGGGGACAAGGGCAGTCCAGGGGACCTTGTCTGCCTTTCCCACAGGCTCGGCTGGCTCCACAGCGCACCTCTCCTTGGTGTGAGAAAAGGCGTGGTGAAGGTTCTAGGTCTTCCGTATTGAGTGCCCACTATGAGAAAGCACCGAGCCAGTCGGTCATCTTCCCACGTTACCCTGATTCTATAGTTTCCTGCCTGTTCTAAGGGTGAGCACCCCACATCAGAAGCAAGGTGACTTGTGAAGGTCACATGGCCAGTGTAGACCTGGCTTCCAGCTGGTCAACGAAAGCCACTCTCTTTCCATCACACCCTTCCTTGTTTTGTTCTCCACTGCACGAGGGCAAGGCCAGGAGGAGAGGTCTAGGTGACCCAGGACACGGAGCCTGCACTGGGGGCTTGCACGTCCCTGCTGGAAGATGTGACATGCTTGTCACCTGAAGGCACATCCACCATGTACAAAGCACTTTCTCCAAAGCTCAGCGTGGCAGGTGCAGGGAGAGCCATTAGTACCATCCCCACGTTGCGGTAGGGGACAGGGTCCTCACAGAAGTGTAGTGACCTTCCAATTCTTTCGTGAGTCGGTGGTGAGGACGGAGAGGCAGCAGCCCAGTCCTTTCAGCGTGGGCCCCAGGTGTCTCCCCAGCTGCTTCAGGCCGCTCAGTGCACCAGATTGCGTGCTGGCTTCAAGGCGCGGTACAGGGCTGGGCCTCCTGGTGCCGTGTCACCTTCTGTTTGTCGGCATGCAGTCGGGTGATCCGCCCAGGGACTTGGGAAGGTCCTCCTCACAAGCAGGGCTCGGATTTGTACACCGGCAGCCGCCTCCTCCCGGTTATGGATGACCTAACAGCGCCTGGGAAGCTGAGGCTAATTGGCTAACTACGGAGATAATAAGCCACAACCCCAGTGAGAGCACTTCTAGTTCCTGCCAGGCCTGTCCCCCAGGCTTATTATAAGGATTTGAATATTGAACTTCCCTCCGGTGACAGGATGAGGACAAGAGCCAAGAGGAGGAGCATTAATGTCCCTGGGCATCCATGGCTCTTCTGCCTGGACCCTCCTGCTGTGAGGTAGATGGCCATTTCATCCAAGCCCAGAACTATTTCACTCACTCCATCCTTCACGTAGCCCATCAATGCCCCTGTACTGCCCACCGGGCACCAGGCCCTGCTCAGGAATGAGGCAGACTGGTGGGGTCAGTCTGGTCCATCTGCCCATTTTAGGATGAGGGCAGGATTAGAAACAGGAAGAGAGCCAGTCAGTCACACCCAGCCCCAGAAGGAGAGCAGTGGGACAGAAGGCGGGGACAGAGTAGGCAGACGCCAGCAGGCAGGCTCCTGGGTACAATAACACCCTTCCTTCCTGTGCCTGGAACAATACAGCCATGCTCTGCTGAATATACAAGCAGAGAAGGCCCATCCGTCACCGTGCTGAATACTGTGGACTTGTCAGCAGACAGATCTGCCACCCAGCACAATGGCACAATAGCATCTGCCCCTGATCCCCAGTGTTCCCCAGCCAAAGCTGGTGCCTCCTTCCTGCACATCACTGCCCACCCTGCAGCCCCAGGCAGGCCCAGCTGCCGGCCCAGCCACCCAGGTCCCCACAGAGCTGCACACGGGACACAGGAGATTGAGTCCAACCCCCAGCTGTCTGCACTGCCACACCCCGTGGCTCTCTCATCTCTGCGCGGCCTGGCCACCCGAGCCTGCTGCTCTGTCCACACAGCAAACTCCAGTGCTTCGGTTCCCAGGTGTCCACTTGTCACCTCGGGCACTGCTCCACCCTGCCCAGGCCACCTCGCCCCAGCCCAGACTGTGGCTGCGGACACCTAAGGGGTCTCCCCCTCCCCCACCCCACGCCTTCTTCACCAGGCGGTGAGCAGAGTGATCCTCTCGAAGTGCGTCTCGGATAATGACATACTCTACACCAAACTCCCTGGCTTCTCTCCCACTTGGGACAGAATCCCAAGTCCTTCCGAGGACCACCTCAGTCCCTCCCGACACTCCGCCTCCTGTCTGCCCCCACTGTACACGCAGTCTCCTCACTGTTCTAGAACCTTCTCCTCTTCTCCCACATACAGCAGCTCAGAGCCTACTCAGGAGCCCACCCGCCACCTTTTCATCAGAACCCTGTCACCCCTGGCCCCTACTTCTTTTGCTTTCCTCCACAGCTGTCATTTTCTCTTTTTAGTGTCTGTCCCCTCCTAAAGTGAAGACCTCCCAAAGGCGGGGATTCTTGTGCCCACTGTGATGTTCCCATCAGGGCAGGTGCTCAGTCAGTGCTGCCAGGTAACTGAAGTCACGAAGAACTGTCCGGGTTAAAGAGCTCAGAGGTGTGGCCCTCCAGCTTTTGCTCCCACAGTGCCCACTGGCCGTGACATCACAGTCACAGCCCTCTCTCTGTCCCGGAGCCTCTGGCCTGCTTGGAAGGAGCCCAAGGGCTCACCCACCTTGCAGCCTAGATGCCTGCATCTCCGCAGCAGTGGCCCTGGGGGCTCTGCCCTGAGGCCCACCCTTGGGAGTCCACCCACCATTGTGATGGCATGAGGAGCTGGCCTCCCTGGGGTCCTCCATCTCAGTTTCCCTGTGGGGCCTCGCTCAGCCCCTGGCAGGACAGGCAGGAGGCACTCAGGCCCCAAAGACAATACTCAGACAAGGGCCTGGGATCAGTGAACACTTCCCACTGCTGAGAAGACGCTAGGACACATCCCCCACAGTTCCCCAGAGGGACCCATGGCACCCAGCCCAGGGACCGGGGAATGACCCACATGCTGACATGCTTTTGTCCACTCCCCTGCCCAGAGTCACTGCTTGCTGCACCCTCACTGCTCAACCTGGGACTGCCTCCCACATAAACCCCTTGCACCCACATCCTTGTCTCAGGGAGGAGGGCTGCTGGGGAGACAACTAAGAGGAGCCCCCAGCACTGGGCCGTGCACAGGGCAGAGCCCGGCTCCTGGCCGCTGTGACAGCCTCTTCTCTTAGTGGGCTGGCTGCCATGCTGCCACGCTGCAGGACGGCCTGTTGAATAGAAGGGTTTCCAAGGGCTTGTCCACACCCTCCCAGATAGCAGGGGCAAGTAGTGTGGAGGTTAACCGAGCCCGATTGCATGTGTTCGGCCAGTGGCCTCGGCTGGCAGCTCACAGGCTGGTTTTGTTCTCTGCTCCACACTAGGCAGCAGGGCTGGGGGCTGGCATGGAGTTGGCACTCAGTCAAAATGTGTTGGTTGAAGGAATGAATCCCATGCCCTGGATTGTGGTGGGTGAGCGTCTGGCATGCTCTGCTCCCAATTCCTTACTTCTCAACACCACCGAGCACAGCCAGGTGTCTTCCTATCGCACCCAAGGCTCTGTTTCCTCTCCCTCCATATCCGAGCATGACTGTGGCCCCACCTGCTCCCTAGGAAACTCTTCTTTCGGCTTCCAGGACCTGCGCCTGGTTTTCCTGCCACTCCCTGGTGCCCTTCCCACCTCGCCCTGTAGAATGAGGACGTGACCAGTGGGATCAGCTACTGGAGAAACAGACATATGAGAAACTTGTGCCAAAGCCAAGGAGCCAAACTTCCCTTTTGGAAATGTGGGCATAGGAAGCAGGGAGTGGGGGCGGGGCAGCTCAACCTGGGTTGCTCCAATGCCTTGGATACTGCACTCAGAGACAGCGAGAAGGAAGAACTCACGGGACCATGTGGCCCTGTGCATCATGACAGACACCAGCCACCCACCCACCACCCACCCACAGTTGGCTGGATGTCCCTTCCTCCTGACTGAGCACACAAGCTCCCAGGCCTGAGCCTGCAGGATGGCTACCATTCTTCCCTCCTCACCCTGCCCTTATGTCCTCTCCCATATACTTTTAAGAGCAACTTCAGAGACCCTTCCTTAACAATTTCTGAACCCAACGGTAAACGTGTCCCTCTGGAAGCTCATAACACTGTTTGCTTTCTCTCCCATAATACAATTGTACATGGCAATGTCTCATAACTCTGGTGTATCAGTCAGCAGTTGTGGTCTACCAAACGACCCCAAACTCAATCTGCACTCATTCCTTATTGGGGTCCAAGTACCTGAGGAGCACATGGCTGTTGGGCAGTGTAGGCTGGGCTCACTCATGCTCCTATAGGGTCAGGGGGCTTTGCAAACCCACTACATATGTCCACTCTGTGCCTCTGTCACATCGTGTTCACTAATGTGGCACTGACAGAGCCAGTCCCACGGCCAAGCCCTGGACTGGGAGTTGGGACAATCACTGTACCTGGACAAGCCCTGGAGTGAAGAATTGGGCCAGTAATGTGCTCACTGTGCCTATAAGCTATGGCTTCCTTGAAGGGTCGGCACAGCCACAGCTGACCTTCATACCGACTCTCACAGGCCTGCTGACGAAGTAGGGTTGCTGGTGTTACTTCATTTTTGGCCTGGTTTGCTTCTGGTTTCTTGTTTTGTTTTACCATTTCATAGATGAAGCCATGAAGACCCGGAGAGGGTAGGTGGCCTGATCAAGGTGTGCAACAAGGATTGCGGAGGCCCCAGGCTTGAAGTGCAGCCCACCCTCCCCCCGGATCGCTGGGGCATACCCACGTGCTCTGACATGCTTGGGAACTCGCCAGGCACTGCAGTGTGCTCCTTGGACCACTCACCCACAGCTGCCTCAGTGCTGGAGTTCATTGCCAATTATAAATTCTAAACAAGTCTTTTTGATATTATAGGTTTGGATGAAGGAAAGTCATCTCTGTTTTTATGATGGATTCCAAAGATTTGAATATTTTTATCTAATTTTATCTTTGCTAACTCTGCTCTTGAAATTGGTCTACAGCAATGAAGCTGTGGAAAACTACGTCATGGGAGAATTGGAATACGAACAGATGGGTGACAGGCTTCATTTCAGTTGTATGTCTCATGTGTAGCTCTACAAGGAAATACTGTATAGCTTGGTTCCCTTGTTGAGCTCCAGCCCCTGGCACACATGGGCTGGAGGCCACCACTGTCCCCCGCCTGCATAGCGCTCCATGGGACGTGTCACCGAGGTGTGTGGGAGATCAGGCAAAGAGTGTGGAGTGTGTGGGACACCTGCAGCCAGCTCCAAGGAGACAAACGAAATCACACCCATGGTGCATGTCATAAAGACATGCACTCGTTTGCTCCCCAGCCATCCGGGTGGCCTCAGGTGAGACAGAAAGTGTACGTGGAACTTGTAAAGAAACTGCAAATGGTTTTCCAAAGTCTCTGCACACATGTGCATTCCCATAGCCGTGGAGCCTGCTCCAGTCTCGGCAACATGTGGGGGGGGGGGGGGCGGCCTCCTAATCCTAGGCATGCTGGGGGCCGTGTGGGCAACCCATCGTAAGCTCCAATTTACGTGCAGGGATAAAAAGGAACGAAGCACTGGTTCTTCAGCAAACCTGTGTCTATTTGGACTGCAGAAGCAAAATGCCACAGACTGGTGGCTTATAAACAGCAGAATTTGTTTCTCACAGTCTTGGAGGCTGGACGTCTGAGATCAGGGAGCCGGCATTGTAGGGTGAGGGCCCTCCTCCAGGTCAAGGGCTTCTCCTTGTGTCCCCATATGGTGGAAGGAGTGAGAGATCTCTCCAGATCCTCTTCTGTGAGCCCCTGATGTGGCTCCCATTACAGGGCTCCACCCTCATGACCTAAGCACCTCCCAAAGGCCCCACCTCTTGACACCATCATATTGGGAGTTAGGATTTCAAGATGTGAATTGGGGGGATCGCACATTCAGACCGTGTACCCTAATGCACACAACATTTTGAATCTCAGAATCATTATACTGAATGAACTAAGTCAAACACGAGACTCCATCTGTGATTCCATTTATAGAGAATGAAAGCCAATCTCTAACGACTAGAGCTGGCCAGTGGTCACCAGAGTCCAGGAGTGACAGGGTGCTCTGCAAAGGGTCACAGGAATCTTTTGGGGGTGATGGAAATGTTCAGTATCCAGACTGTGGTGGTGGTTCCACAAGTATATAAAACCATCAAAATTCCCTGAATTGTACATTTAAAATTAACACTTTAAATGGATACAGTTCACTGACCATAAACTATTTCTCAATAAAGTTGTTAAGGAAAAAATAATAACTCTGTCTTCTAGACACAGAAAGGATTATCTTTCTATTCCATAAGAGAACTATATTAGTAATAATAATAGTGGTATTAGTAATGACTAAAAGTTTCGCAGTGCTGACTGTGCTGGGCACGTTACATTCGTCACCTCCAATCCTTGCAGCAACGCGTGAATCAGACTGTTATCATCCCCATCGTGCAGGTGGGATAAGTGAAACACAGGGACACTGAGTGACTTACCCAATACCACACAGCTAATTAGAACCAGAGCCAGTATTCAAACCCCAGGAGCCAAGCTCTGCTTAATAAATACGGAAGGTGCCAAAAAAACGTATACACATTTTAAGAAGGAAAAAAATGTTATTAAAATAGCAATACTCAATATATGCTGATAACAAAAGATAAATACAAGTCCCATTGAACTTCTGCAATGACAAGAGGTGCACAAAGTGGTCACCATCAGTGTCCAGACACTTCTGATTATGACGAGCTACTGCTTCAGCCACACTGACCAAAGTGTCCACTTGCATTGCTGCGCATGCCGTTTCAGTTTCTTCCTGACGTACCGCCAGTGTGGCCAGTTTTCTATGACACACCACATCCTTTAAGGTCTTTCGTAGGTAGAAGTCAAGGGGTGTTAAGTCAGGAGAACGTGGGGGAAACTCAAGCCACATTCTCGAATTTCAAATACCACTTCAAAATGGTCTTGTGCTCCTCCAATGACAGCCGTGCTTCCTGCCATTTGTTTTGACTGCCCTGCCTGTCACATGGTGACACTAGCATTCATTTGATTCATACCATCTTTTGAGCGAATGTCATACTACACATTGTTACCTTAATTCAATTTAACTTTGAAAAGTAATACCTAGATAGCATTGCTTAAAATACAGATACATGCTTTTGGCACCCTGGTATTGATGTGACAAGACATAAAAACCCAGGGGTGCCCCACCATGAACATACTTCTCCATGTTTAGGGCTCATCTTAGGTGCTGCCTGGAGTGAGTTCTCACTTCGGGAAAGCAGGTCCCCTGGAGCAGGGGAGCCTGTGCTCATCCCCACTCTTCCCTTGGTGAGCTGGTCAGGAGAGGAGATGAATGGGAGAACACAGGAGCACGCACCCACCACAGCATGGCTGGCTGCCACTGTCACTTGGAGAGGGAGGGTGGGGGTCCATGCAGATGTGGAGGCGACTTCCCTTTCTCCATGTGGTGGCCTTGGGGGACATCTGAGAGCTGAGGGTGTGGATTGCCTGCATGGCATCATTGCCTACCACCTGCTGCAGAGAAGGACCCCACTCCACCCCCCTACTGGTCCTGGGAGTGGTATGGTCACCATAAGCCCCACAGACCCTCCTGCAGTGGACAGTAAGATCAGGTTTGAGGGAGCAAACCCCACACATGTGTATCCAGGTCCATGGAGGATCATGTCTGGTCCATGTGCCCAATCCCCTGGAGCCATCTGGGAGGTGTCCCTTAGGTAAGAGGAACTCGAGTGTGACCCTAAAGGGCAGACATGGGCTTGGAAAATGAGGGAGAGACAAAGAAAGAATAAGTGGAAGGAGGGAGACTTTCTGGGGAAAGCCCTTCAGGGAGCCAGGTTCCATGCCCTCCTGTCACCCTGCAATGCGGGGCCCACCCTGTCACCCCACCCACAGATGATGCAGCTGGCATCTTACCTGCTGCAGAGAGGACCCAGCTGCTCCATCTCGTAGCCTGTTCAATTCCCTCCCTGCATGCCCTGAGCTCTGGCATGGGATCTTTTTCTTCTTTATTTGTATCAAATACATCCTGGAGGTCAGCAGTAAACAGTTCTCAAAGTACAGTTTACCTAAAAACTGACCCGCAATCAAGAACACAGATCTCTGCCCCCATCCCTGCCCCACATCTGATCTGATTTGAAGAAAAAGCAGGGGCCCCAGGAAGTGGTCCTGTAATGGCTTCTGGGAGGTTCTTTTGCACGTGGCCTTGAGCCATAGTTCGGAAGAAACACTTGAACCATTAGGACTGGAAGGGTGACTGAAGTTGGCCAATCCAGGGGCTCCTGCTGTGCTGCTCAGACACTATGGGATTCCCCAGGAGAGCGTGACAGTGAGCAGGTGGGCATAAGGTGCCATCTCAACCACCAGATCCATGTTACAGTGTGGGTTTTTATATGAGGCTGCTGCAAGTCTTTGGTTGAAGACGAGCTCCAAGGCTTAAAACAAACAAAGGTTGAAACCAACAATCTCACCTAATAGCGTCATTTGGTGAACAAAGCATGGAGGCTCGGATGGCAGGTGGGTGGAGGGTCTACCCTGGCAGATCAGATTGTGGCCGGGAAGATGGGCTAACCCCAGGGACACCAGCTCCCTTTCCTCATCCAGGACCTGCAGGTAGCCAATCCACCTATTTCTTGGCTCAAGCTCAGTCCCCTGAGCACTGTGGGAGGGCAGAAGTCAGCTGGAGACCCCATCTCTGTCCTTGAGACATACTCAACATAACTCAGGGACAGCACACTGACCCCTCTCAGCCCTGCAACAGAGGGGCACTGAGGCCTGGGTGGTGGCAGGCTTTCTGAGCATGGTGAGGGTGTGGGGGCAGCTGGGAAGCATGTAGGGCACAGAACCTGGGATGTAGGAGCTGCCAACCAGAGATTAGAAATCGGGACTTTTTTTGGTGGGTGTTCTGGGGCAGGGGGGTGAGACTGAGACTGCTGTGTGGACAGAAGGCATGTATGAGGCTGGACATCACTATGAATGATCTGTGACCAAGAAGCTTTGACCTAAAAATGCTTGAGATGAGTGTCACCTCAGACCCCATGCATAGCCCCTTGGCACTCCACACCCGTCACAACTCTGGACTTCCTGGGGAAAACATCTGCATCTCCCCCAGAGCCTTATGTGACAGCTAATATTTCTGGAGGCAGGTCTGGACCAGCTAGACATGAGGCTAGTGGAGAAACACCCCAACCTTCTTATTCTCAGTAGCATGGTGGCCCAGCAGTATAGAGTCCCACTGTCCAATCTCCTTTCACTCCATCTCATCCCCCACCCCACTTCTCAACTGATACTTCTGGGGTTCATTTCCCAAGCATTTACATCAGGGGCAGCTTAGGGAGTCTCAACCTGAGACACAGGTCCCCTGTAAGTCAGCTCTTCCTGAGTCTACTACGTAAGTGGGAGAAAATGACATGTTCAGGGACTGAGCCTTCCAGCTCATGAGCAGGGGTGAGGCAGATGGCATTAGCCTAATTAAAAAGAACTAGGAAGGCAAAATTGTGTGCCAAAATCTACAATAGGCTTATAAATTAGCCCCATGGTTCCTGTCACTTATCCAGCATCTTTAGCTTCCTGTGACGCTTTCCCCAAAGCTCCAAAAGAGCAGAAGAGCCAAGGGCAAAATCCAAATGGCCCACCCTCAGGTGGCCCAGCATCCCAGGCTTCCCCTTGCACAGGCTGGGAAAATCCTAGACTGGGCTAGAGTTTTCTAAACAGGATACAAAGGCATTAGAGAAGTCAAAAGGTGTAAATCCTAACAAAACTTCCTTTGACCCTATTTTCCTGACAAGGATTTGAAGGCAATGAAATAAATCAAAGCTACGAATTGCACAACTAAGTGTGGAATCATTTTCTTTAACCTTTTCTAGCAGTATTTGGAAAGCTCTTGCCCTTGAACCATGTATTTTCCACAAAAAGTCAGTAAGATATAAACAAAGAGTGACTGTCCTATCAAACGAATTTGAATGCAGCTCAAACACTCTTGAGTGATTAGATGCATATTAGCACATAAAAGGAATCAACAACTCCTAACAGCAAACTGTTTTACTTAAATGTAATGATTTCCCAACTCCATGGACCATGAAAACTTCTTTTTTTTAAATAATACTTACTAATATCCTGTAAGAAACTGGTGTTCCAGGAAATGCAGTTTGGGAATGTTAACCCATGGCCATTGGCACCAATTCAACTCCAATAAGAATCCCCAGTTTGGGGTGCAATGAAGAAGGAAACTTTATGTGGTAAACGGCTCAATTTGATACAACACAGCTGCGCGGTGGCCTTCAGGCAAAGCCCCTCTAGGACCGACAGCTCTGCTCTGCCCGTTCTGCACAGGCAGCTCCACTCCGGTGAGACCTACTCAGTGTTTCAGCTCCAAATGGGGCAACACAGCCTCCTGCCTTTGGTGGAAAGGGAGAGTATGTCTCTGAGCCAGAGGGGAGCTGACTTATAGAGACAGAAGTCCCCACTCCTGTCCCTAAATGGTCCACTCCTATGCAAATGATAACTCCAAATCCCAGCAGTTTGATTGGTTCAAAAAATACTGTCCTGATTGGTCAGAATAGAGCAGTTCTAATTGGTTGGTGATGATGATGATGATGATGATGATGATGGTGATGATGATAATGTGATAATGATGGATATAGCTGCATAGCTCTGTGGGATGGGGGAAGCCTTAGTCCTACTGGTGGAAACACAATTCCAGGAACTCCTCCATGAGGACTGGCTCAGATGGCAGGAATACAGTGCAAGCAGGCAGGCAGTGCAGGCTTCTCCCTGAAGTACTGCTTGCATGGGAAAACCCTGTTTAGAAATGGCTGCTAGGCTCTGTTTTTAAATGTGAGCCCAGTTAGCCACCAGGGGTCCTTCTCAGTAGGTATCTACTTGCTCAGGGTCCACAGGGAACACTGGGCTTCACAGATCATGCTATAAATTTGATCAATAAATTCTGTCTTGGTCCCCCGTGTGATGCACACATGGCTTGCTCTGTGTAACTGAAGCCATCTGGAGCACTGTGATTCTAGTCTTAATCCAGAAGTTTGGCATCCAGAAAAGTGTAGAGAAACTAGCGTCTGGTGTTTGTGCTATTGGGGGGAGGGGGGTTGGTTTCCTTTTTCAGGCATTCCTAATGTGCACTAGAGAATAGCCCCGTTTTATACTTTTCCATGAATTGGCATTTATTTCTGCAGTAATTCAAGGATTCAGCCACATGAGCATAGCCTGTGTTTCCTGCAGTGAGCAGTTGTCATATTTATCTGACTGACGTGGCATCCACAAGCTGAAATTGACCTCAAACCTCAAGAACCTTCTCATAATCTGACCAAAAGTTGGAAACAGTTAGCATTTCCTTCAGCACACGAAGTGACCAGTCAGGCCTTCTAAGAATCAGCAAGAACTTCAAGTGACCCACCACCTGCTTAGGTAAGCAGCAGATAGTGTTACCATGGCCTGTTCCCTTTATCTGATAAGTCCCTGTTTCTTGTCATTATAGTGTCAGCACAATTACTGTTTGTTTTCTGACTGTGTAAATCATGCATTATTTAATTTCCTGGTTCTTATCATTTTCCTCCACACCCAAGAAAAACAGCGTGTACATCAAGTCGGCTTCAGCATGGATTTATTCTGCCTGGAAGGTGGGTCTGCATGAACCTGCACAGAGATCACACGACGACCTGTGTCGTGAACCTGGTCCCTGCAATTGAGTCTAGTCTGAGACCTAATCCTCCTGTTGGGTGCTCAGGGAGCTGCTAAGTTCCCATGCTTATTTTCCATGGGAGGGAGAGCCACTGGAGTTGATTGACTAATTGCTCTTGCAGCACCAGCAGAACCAGAGCTCAGACCCAGGCACCCAGGACTAATGCCACAACTCATCCTTCCTGTCCACATTTGCACTTGCCTCAAGGATGGCATTTATTAAGTGCTCACCATAAACACCATGAGAGGGAAGACTGCTCCCTAATTGCTTCCTACTTCATGCTCCAAGAGGATCAGAAAACTTCTTTAAAGCACGAGTAACCAGCGGCCCTGGCGTGGGGAGTTGCGCCCATGCTCTACATTCAGACCCGGCCTGGAGCCCTGGACCGCATCGCACAGTGGGAAGGGGTACTACTCTGGGCAGGGCAGGCAAGGCCCACTCCTGGGCCTCTAATGGGGAGACTCAGACCTGGCAGGCTGAGCTAAGTGAGTGGGGCCAGGTCACCTACCAATACCAGCTCTGTGCCACCACTGGACACAACTCAGAGATTATTTGTGTAATGAATGAAGGATTGCAAGGCCCCACTAACAGCTGATCAATGCAAAACAGGAAGGAAAAAATCCATTTGTAATGAAACCTGCTACATAACACGGTGGTTAAGAGCTCAGGCCTCAAGTGCAGGCTGTCTTCTCGACTCACTAAGCCAAGAGTAGGGGTGGGGTGGGACTACTGGGTGTACAGCCACGTGCTCACACAGCTGTGCTCAGAGGTCCTGCCCTTGGTTTAGTGCCCTAGGGGGACTGTCTTGAAATTCCAGCTGCCCGGCATCTTAGCTCCTCAGTTCTTAGGTAAAATGGGAGGAACAGTGATGGTGATCTCACAGATTATTGTCATAATGAAATGAGGAAATTGTAGGTCAAGTCCTTTGCACAGTGTCAGGCATATAACGAAAGCTGGAAAGGTGCTGGCTTTTAACTTTTCTTTTATCCTTCCTTTCTGATTTTTCCATTTCTGGGTTTCATATTGGAAATTGAGTGGCTTTCTAATGGAGTGTATGAGGGGGGACCCAAAAATTGGGACTTATCTTCTGCAGGGTGGGCCCCTTGTAGTACAGGCTTCCCCTAATAGGTGAGTGTTGTAGGAGCCCATCTGCATCCGTGTACCAGCTGGCGTTGTGGTGAGAGGCTGTGAGAGGTTGCATTTGATTTCAGTGAATTTTTTTTGTTTTTGGAGACTCTTTTAACACGTTTGACATTCCTGATGGGTGATTTACATAAAGAATGTGAAGCATGACAATGAACTTGCCCACACTGCACCAAGTGTTCAGCAGTTTTTGACCAAAAATAGCATGACCCGCTCACCGCCCCTGTTCACTTGATTTTGCACCAAGCGACTTTATTTATTTCCTCAGATGAAAAAAACCCTCAAAGGGTTTTTTTACTGATGTGGAAGGGGTGAAACAAAAAAAATCAAAAGCACTGAAAGGCATCAAAATCAATGAGTTCAAAAACTGTTTTGAGCAACAGAAAAAGCATCTCGATAAGTGAACCACATCAAACAAAGTGTGCTTTGAAGGTGACTAAAGTTTAAACATGAGAAGAAATACACATTTTTCATATGTAAATTTGGGGGTTTGGGGGATCCCTTTTGTATAGTTCTTCGCCCAAAGGTTTCCCTTTGAATGTCTGGGTGCCAAGAACGTGAGAACAGTCTGTATCTGCAGGGCCTAGGCTGCTTCTACATTCCAGGGACCATGACCAGCAGAAGGAGACTAAATCTAAGCTCCTTCTAGCCCCAAGAAGTGGCAGGGCTTCAGAATCACAAAGCCCGGCAGTCAGGCTGGCCTCTGCCTTTCTCAGTGCACAAGCAGCAGTGCCAAGGAACCCAGCCATCCTCAGGTTTCCAATGGTATTTTCCTAACAATTCTAGGAACTTAGAAGTCAGTAAGAGAAGGTCACAGTTGGAGTGAGGTCACTGGCCTGACTCCAGAAGTGTGGCCACAGATAAGGCCTCGTGGGACGAGGCTCACCAGCCTGCAACACTCACATGGCCTGCCCTTAGGGAGATGACAGCACTGACAATAGAGGGTTGGTCTCCTCCTCCCCCAGAAACTGCTGCCTTTGTACTAAAGACAAGGCCCCTGAGGACACTGGCCATGTGAGGAACCCAAACACTTCCATGACAACAAAATCATCACTCTCAGAGCCCAGCATGAATGCCATATGCAGCTGCTGCCTCAGTGACCTTTTCATCTTTGTGGATGGAGGAGTGGCTCTTTTCTAAGGAGCTGCACTGTGATTACAGCTAAGATTTTATATATATATATATATATATATATATATATACACATTAATATATATATAATCTGTTTATCTATCAATTCAATTTATTCAAACTGAGGCCTAAAAGAGATAGGCCAAGATTTAGGGAGCATCAGAATCAATTTATTGTATTCATCTTACACAGGAATCAATGAAATGGTACAGACTTGTTTTGAATGTCAACAACCATCATCATGTGTGGACATTAAGTTTTCAGCACCTTTAATGGGAAGGCACAGACACTGGGCAAGGCCCTGGTATACGGTCTGGTTTACTGGATGGGTGCTGTGGGCTGTGCACCTCTCTAAACACGAGTTTCTTCTCTGAAAAATTCTGAGCCCTAAACCTGAGCTGTTCTGTTCCTTTCAGCTATACAAAGTAAGTGTTCTAAGATCTTACAGATACAGCTGGTCATGCTCTCTATGCCCATGACTATCCTCATCCACACAGAACATGTTAACAATGAACAATCTGAATGGGAAACTATGAAAACAATTCCATTTACAACACCAAACAGAATAAAATACTTAGGAAGAAACACTTCACCAAGGAGGTGAAAGACTTATACACTAAAAAATATAAAACACTACTGAAAAATTAAAGAATACACAAATAAGAAAAATAACCTGTGTTCATGGATTCCAAGATAATAGTTTTGAGATGTCAATATTACCCAAAATATCAATGCAATCCCTATCAAAATCCTAATGGTGTTTTTTTGTTTTGTTTTGTTTTTGTGTTTTTTTGGAGAAATAGAAAATCCATGTTAAGTTTCATATGGAATAAGGAACTCAGAAGTTAAAACAATCATGAAACAAGAACAAAGTTGGAAGGTGGACATTTCCTAATTTTAAAACTTACTACAAAGCTACAGAAATCAAAGCATGTGATCCTGGCATAAAGACAGATCTATAAAACAATGGAATAGAATAGAGAGCCCAGAGATAAACCCTCACATATATGGTCAAATGATTTTCAATGAAGGTGCCCAGATCATTCAATGGGGAAGAAACAGTATTTTCAACAAATAATGTTGAGAAAACTGGATATCCACATGTAAAAGAATAAAGTTGAATCCTTACTTTATACCACATATAAAGATCATTTCAAAATGGACCAAAAGACCTAAAACTCAGAAAGAAACATAGAGAAAAATCCTCATGACATTTTATTTGACCAGGATTTATTGGATATGAAACCAAAAGCAAAAACATGGAAACAACCAAAGTGCCCTGCGACAGACGACTGGATAAAGAAGCTATGGTACATACTCACAATGGAATATTATTCAGCTGTAAGAAAAGATGAAATATTGCCATTTGCAACAAAATGGATGGACCTGGAGATCATCATGCTTAGTGACGTAAGCCAGACAGAAAAAAACAAAGAATTGTATGACTTCACTCATATGCAGAATATAAAACTGAAAGCAACAAAGAGAAAAGAAATGAACAAACAAATAACCCATGGACACAATCAATAGTTTAATGTTTATTTGGGGACGAGTGGGTTAGGGAGGGGAGAAAGGGGAGGAGGTGGGAGAGGAGTGGGGGAAGCTAAATATAAGGTGATGGAAAGAGAAGTCACATTAGGTGGTGAACTTATTACACATCAAGTTGACAATGCACTGTAGAATTGTATGCCTGAAACCTATGTAATCCTTGCTAACAGATGTAACCCCAATAAGTCTAACAATAAAAATGAATTTAAAAAAATCTTAGCAGCTGCTATTAGGATATCAGACTATAAGTAGCACCAGGTGTGTATTATTATACCCAGCTGAACAGGTGTAGCACTTACATTTAATTCCATATGTTATACTTAACCCTTACCTTCCTGTAAAAGAGTGGTTTTTGTGTAAAGTTTTCATTAGGTTCTCTCCAGGAGCCCTTGTCAATAGTAATAAAGAATGTATGGATAATTGAGAAATGACAGACATCTCAAAAGTCTCATTCTAGCCAATGGTTTCTCAATTCTCTTTCATCAAAGATTGGTCCAAGAGATCAGATTATCTTTTCTTTATCCTTTCCATCATCTGTGGGGATGTGGGGGGGACAAGGGTTTTGGAGCTATAAAATAGGGAGTGTGGTGGAAGAAGAAGAAAAAGCTAGAGATCCAAATGTAACAGTCCAGATTTCAGATAATTAGTCCCTAGGTAATAAAATCACACACACATAAAAAAAAAGAAACCAAAAGCACAGGCAACAAAAGCAAAAATAGATAAATTGGACTACATAAAACTAAAAAAACTTTGTGTATCAAAGGATATAATCAACAGAGTTAAAAGAAAATCTATAGAATGAAAGAAAATATTTGCAAAACTTATATTGATAAGGGATTAATATTACTACTATATAAGTACTTCCACAACTCGACAACAACAAAACAATTTAAAAATTGGCAAAAAAGTTGAGTAGCCATTTCTCCAAAGAAGATACACAAACATGAAAAGATGCTCAACATCATTAATCATTACAGAAATGCAAATCAAAATCACAATGAGATACCACATCTCATACCCATTCAGATGGCTACTATCCAAAATAACAAACAAAAATCCAAAAAAAAAAGTGTTGGAGAAGATGTAAAGAAATCGGCAACTTGGGGATTACTGATGGGAACGTAAAATGGTACAGCTGCTGTACAAAACAATATAGCAGTTCCTCAAAACATTTAAAATTAAATGACCCTATATTTCATCAATTTCACTTTTGGGTATATACTCAAAAGCTTTGAGAGCAGGGTCTCAAAGAGATATTTGTATACCCGTGTTTATAGCGGTATTAGTCACCGTAGCTAAAAGGTGGAATCAACCCAGTATTCAGCCACAGATGAAGGGGTGAGCTCAATGTGATATGCACATACAACGGAATATTATTAGGAGGGAAAGTCTGGCATGTGCTGCAACATGGATGAATCTTGAGGACATTTTATTAAGCAAAATAAGCCAGTCACAAAAGGACAAATACCATATGACTCCACCTATAGGAGGCATCTAGAGTAGCCCAATTCATAGAGATGGAAAGTAGGATGGTGGTTGCTAGGGGCTGGCAAAATGGAAAATGGGGAGTTTTTAATGGGTCAGTTTTGCCAGATAAAAAGATTTCTGGAGATTGATTTCAAAAGAATGTGCATGTACTAAACCAGGGGTGTCCAATCTTTTGGCTTCCCTGGGCCACATTGAAGAAAGAAGAATCGTTGTGGGCCACACATAAACTACATTGACATTAATGATAGCTGATGAGCTAAAAAAAAAAGACAGCCAAAAAAAAAAAAAATCTCATAATGCTTTAAGAAAGTTTATGAAATTGTGTTGGGCCACATTCAAAGCTGTCCTGGGCCACATGTGGCCCGCAGGCCATGGGTTGGACAAATTTATACTAAACACTACCTAACTGTCCACTTTAAAATGACTGTTGTTGAGTTTTATGTTATGTATATTTTACCATAATATGAAAAAATGAACACTATAAATTTTCCCCTAAAAAGTTCACACAGAAACCCTGTCTTTTAAGGAAATACACCAGTTAGGCAAGTGAGTCAGACTGAGGCTCACACTCCTCAGACCTCGGTAGCCGTGCCCCCGTGGGCCCGTAACCGGCTTAGGGCATCAGTGTGAGGGGCGGACCATGTGGCTCCTAGCTGTGGCCACAGCCTCAGTGAAGCAACCTGTGACCTCCCGTACAGGACTAAGAGATGCTTCCCTGTGTCCAGGGGAAGGTAAAGAGTGCGGTTCATTCACATGATACATGCACCTGGGGTTCCAGGTAAGACCTTGTAACGGGAGACCACTGGACTTCTAACTTACCGGACCTGGTTCATCTAACAGAAAGCCAGTTTGTCAGGATGGAAATGCTTCTAACTCTGTGCTCACTGATCATTTATTATATGACATGTATGACAGCAATAGCTATTTTGCATTTATTCTGATGCACAGAGTTCTATACTGAACAATATTATCTCCATCCTACAGATTGGGAAGCCAAGACTTCAAGGGGTTAAGAAACCTGGCCAAAACCACACATACAAGCAGCAGAGGTGAGGTGGACCTGGCCATTGGACTTTGTTTGGGTTATTTGTTGCTTTTTAACAGACCACCCAAATCTCAGTGGCTTAGAATAATACTTTGTCCTCTCTGGGTTGGTGGGGTGGTAGGGCTCAGCAGGGTGTGGTTCCCACTGGCCTCTCTGGGGTCTCCAATGCAGCTGCAGGTCCATGGAGCTGGGGCTATAGCAATCTGGAGGTCTGACCTAGACGGAAGGGCCACTCTCCCACTCCATGTATTCTTGGGGCCCATCTTCGCCATGTGACCTCTCTGCACAGCCTCTCCTGCAGTCTCTCCGACAGGGTGGCTCAGGGGTCCCAAGAGAGTGTTTTAAGCCTGCTGGCCTTTAGAAGTCAGGCCTGGAGCCAGCAGAGCATCGTTTCTGCTGCATTCTGCTAGTTAGAATGGAGTCAGAACTCAGCTCACAACCAGGGCATGAACTCTGGGAGGCCTGCTTCCCTGAGTCCCATATGCCTCAGCCCAGAGTCCAAACCATCAGCAGCACCTTTGCCTGTGTCCACAGCAGTGCCACTGGCCCTGCTTACACTGGGGGCCTGTGGGAATTGGGAAGCTATCCACATGGTCCCCCTCAGCACCCTCACTTACCCTGGTTGGCTCTCAGGATGGTGAAGAGAGAGGTTGCCCTTCTGCTCAGACTGCGATCATCCCATATTTTCTCCATTTTCATTGATGAGGAGACAGCCAGGAAGCATGGACAAAACCTGTCCAAGGTCATGGCTGGCTCGCACACACCACCTGCTAAACCATCCCCTCCCTTTCCTCACCACACGTCACTGTCAAGGGGCCACCACGAAACTAGGAAGCTCATCCAGAATCCTGGGTATCTGACAGTCCCTCTCAGGGAGGGCCATCTCTGCTCAAAAGGATGCCCAGAGGGGACCTGGCAGCTCACCTGCCACCTGCACAAGGTGCATTGAGAAGCAACCTACAGAAAAATGTGCAGGGTATGTGGGCCTCGCACAGCCTGGGAAAGCCTGAGCAGGTTTCAGGGTGGGGAGGACACTGCAGAGCAGGATCCGTCTCTGGGGGAAGGAGAGGGGGGAATAAAGAATAAATGAAAGGAATGCCTAAATGAAGAGAAGGCAGGGTGCTTGAAGTTCAAGACCGTGCACGGCCTTGAATGTGGGGCAGAACCAGGTCCAGGTAAATGCTTCCCCCCGTTCCTCATTCTGCAGGAAAGGTAAGGAGGGCTGGGCCGATTCTTTCTTCACCCTGTCCTTTGGGAGCAAAGTTCTCCCTGGGTTACAGGCTGCACACTTGGTTTAAGTGGGCCCTGTGTCCCCTGGTGACAGTTCCTGGCGGGACAGCTGCTGGTGGGGTGGAGGGTGCAAGCTTTCTGTCCCACTCATTCAGTGTCCCAGTTGTGACACCAGCATCCCCGCCAGGCGTCCTGTCTGGCCTGATCCAGCATTTGCGGCTGAGTTTGCTTTCTCAGACTGAGACGTCTTTCTGCAGTAGCCAAAAATCATCCTCTGTACCAAGCGGAGCTGGACTGATTAGACCCACTTCCATTATTTATGATCTAACCAAATAATAATACTTTTTAAAAGAGAAAAAAAAAAAACCTTAGGAACCCAGACAGGCAGATTTGCAAAATCAGTGCTAAAAATGTCAGAGCAGGTTTGCAGATCCCACAGTCTGAAAATTCCCTGCCCCTCACTGATGGGCCGAAGTTTCTAGCTGCTGCAGTCACACCTCAAGTCTCCAATTTGCCTATCCAGTTTCTGAGATTCTCCAGCTCCTCAGACCCCCCACCTGAGGCGGGCACCCCGAGTCCCACCCTGGGTGAGGAGAAAGAGGGAGGGGCAGAGAGACATCTATAGAGAAGTTCCATGGGATTTCCCGACAGGTGCTCACCAGCTTCAAAGGGGTAAAAGCCTAGCTGCTACAGAGTTGTTCCATCTCTGAAATTGTCTGACTCGGGATCCCCAAATGCACAGAGTCCAGGACAACAGGGGAACCGAAGTCAAGCTGAGCAGAGGGGACACGCAGAGAACCCTGGGGCACTCACGGGGAGCCAAGTGGTGTGCTCCCCTGTGGCTGCCAGCAAGGTGGTAGCCCAAGAACGAATGCAGGCACTCCTTCGTGCAGGTCTGCCCTCATTTTATTAACCAGAAGCTGACACACCGTTCAGTCCTCTCTGTGTAAACTAACAACAGTCAGCAGGGTATTGGGCACTGGAAGTGAGCTAGAAAATAAGACCACTGGGTACATAACTATGCCAGTTCGACCTGACCAGGGATGGGCTTCCTGATGTTTCAGGATTTGGAAGGCACCCTCCTCAGCCACGGGTCCACTTCTCGTCTCTTGTGTGTGCACATAGAAGCACACACGAATATTTCCTACGTGGCTTTTACACAGATGCTAGTCTACACACACCACTCTGCACTTGGCTTTGTCTTTGACCAAAAACAGAGGTTGCCTTGTGCTCCTAAAGCTGCTAAGTAGAGGCAACCTTTGTGCGGCTGTGTCAAGATTTATTTAACCATGACTGATAAGCACGTTACTCTAGTGCCTGTTTGCTGTTACAAACACACAAACCCATGGCACGTGCAGACATGGACAGGAAACACTCCTACATGTGGACATGTTGGGCAAGTGGCATTAGCATTTCTTACTGTGACAGATGTTGCCAGTTGCCCTTAGTAACGGTTAAGCTAGTTTGCATTGACCCCACACACCCTCTTGTGTGTGACAGGCAGTTATTTCTCTGTTTCTGTCTCTATCTCTGCCTATTCAGCTATGGGATCATCTATCTTTTCATCACTGATACGTACAATAAAATATGAAGGAAATTACCCCTTTTGCAGTTGGTATGTGATGTAAATACATTTCACTCTTGGCCATTCTATTAAAACACAAACTTTGTTTTTTTAACATACAGATTACTTCTATCTATATACGGTTAATATGGCTGTTTAATGGCCTCTTCTGCCTTCATCACACTTCTCTTTTCCAAAATTACTTATTTTTCTAACTCTTCTATATTTTTTTTAGTAATTTCATGGCTTAACTTTCAGGGGGTTTGTGTTTTACATTTCAGTGCTGAATTCATCTCAGTCATATTTTGTAGCTACTTGGTCATATTTTCAATGTGTTTTCTCCTTTACTGCCCTGTTTATATTTTATGTTTTCTTTATTTGGGGGTGTATACATTTCTTCTGATTATTTCAAAGTTTTGAATTTTAATTCCACTTCATTTGCTGTGACTTTCATTAACGATCTCCCTCTCTGAGGTACTGTAGCTTTGATTTGGAGGGAATTAATTACTCCATTCCAAGTACTGCCACTTTTCTACTTTCTCACATTACCCAATGACCTGGTTATTATGTTATACTTAAAAGTGATGTTTATTTACTCTTCTCTTAAATATTACTTGATTTTCCCAGCTTTTGGTTATTTTTTTTTGAACCCCAGGACTCAGTGCAGTGATCTCTCTCTTAGGTGTTTGGCTTGCAATGAGGAACCCACAAGATTGTTTGAAAGGAGAATCCAAAAGTGTATTTAAAAATTGTTAAACTAGGAGGCATGACCATAGTGGCATCAATCAAATGACCTAATGTTATTAGCTAAAACTGGGAGGTGTCCTCGGAGCCGACTTTTCCAGAAAACAGCACTGACCTGGGCTCCCCACCCCAACCGGGTGACTCGGGGGTCTCCTGAGTGTCATGACGTGGGGACACCCGGGGCATGTCTGCGCCCAGAGCTCCATGACCTCTCATCACCCAGTCTCTGAGTCAGCCCAAGACAGCTTTGTCACGGAGTCGTCCTGGGGCCCCAAAGCTCCAGAAGGGAGGAGTGAGGAATTACTGCCTCAGACCAGGGCCCTGCCCTTCTGGGAGGCTTGTGTTTCAGTAAATGAGGCCCAGGCTGGGAAAGTTCACAGGTACAACTGTCCGGTGAGAACCCTTCTCTTCCCTCCCCTCCATCCCCTCTCCAGGCATCGGCCACCAGCTCTTGTCCAGGGACAATGTGAGCCTGTACGTATTCCCGAGCATCTCTTCTGTGTGCTGGGCACAGGGTTACAAAAGCAAATGGTATGTGGTTCTGCCCTCACAGTTTTCTGAGAGCAGACATCCAAGTAAGTGATTAAAAGGCAGTGTTCCAAAGGGCAGGGTCAGGTGCAGGGTGGGGACACTTACAGGACCTTGAGACTGCTTTCATGGGGCAGAGAGGGGACGAGATGGAAGCTGAGCTGAGGCATGAGGGCCCAGTGGATGGATAGCCAGGTAGTTGGGGTGGGAGTTTGTTCCTCTCGCACCCCAGGACCACAGCTGCCCAGTCCCCAGTACCTTTTTCTAGAATCCTCTGAGACAGGACACTAGACAAAAGTATCCCTGTGGCCCTGGCCAGTCAGTCACCCTGTAAGGACTCGGATCTCCCTTTCCTCACAGTCCACAGACGGGGCACGTCAGCTCATGAGAGCAGCTGGGAGCAAAGGGCAGGACCCTGTCTGGACCTATGCATTCATTCCATCCCTCAATCGTTCGAAGTCCATTGAGTGACTGCCTGCTGTGCCGTGCTGTTGGCTGACCAGGTGTCCCGTTTCAAATGGTACGTGCCTACTGACACCTTGAACTTGGCTCAGTGAGCCTAGGCTGACCACATACACTGTTTGAAACAGGACAGTACTGTTGTTTTCTGTCCTGTTTAAAATGGGACATGTGGTCAGCCTACATTCTGAGGATAAGGCAGTGAATGGTTGCTCAGGGCTCACCCTATAGTGGGCAGCAGGCAATAAGCAATTAGACATGGAAATGGGGTTAGCTAGGTAAAGGCTGTGAGCAAAACTGCAAAAAGTGCAGGGCATTCCAGAGGGATGGGTGCTGGTGCTTTGAGCAGATGGTCAGAGAAAGCCTGAGGAAGTGGCATTTGAGCCTCAGGGGTCCGGAGGTAAATAATCGAGTGGGTTTGATGGTCAACCACAAAAAGGGGCCCCTGACATGACTTCTTAGACTAAGTAGCAGGTCCTGCTGGAAGGACTAAGTGCCAGGCTCTTCAATCAGGTCTGGTGGAATATTTGGCTTCCTAAAGCAGGGAGTGGTCACAGAGAGAGAGAGGGCCAGAGGTAGAGAAACCCCTGAGGAGGGGTCTTAGATCAACAGACACCAGTCCAGGGAACATGCTGGAGCAGAGCTGCTGGATAGGCTCGAGACCTGCCGACCCAGGACAGCCCACCAGCCTCAGCCTGGGGAATGCCCATCAGAAGGCTTTCCCAGGGACACCAGTGGCTGTGTGACATACCTGTTTCACAGCGTGACTGACATGGCATCTATGGGCCCAGTGGATAGTTGCTGGACCAGTGAATGACAGATTTTTCTCTTTTCTTCTATGAACATTCTCTCCCTGCGTTGTGGCACACACGTGACAGAAGCAACGCCCACAGCAGGTGAACATTGTGTGTCCTGGTATTTTTGCCGGTGTCTGGTAGCAAAGTGAGCCAATAAAATGTGACCTCACTGAAGGTTGTAGGGCTCTTTTGTTTCTTGGTGCACAGATGACAAGCCCAGAATTTCTGTCTCCCGTTAAATCACAATGCCCTTCTAGATGGCTGAACATGGACTATTTCACATTGTGGTGTGTGCTTATCCACTTTGTTTCCTTTTTTTTTTAAATTTCAGCCTGCTTCTTTTTTCCTAAATGCCAACATTCCTGATTTTCATAAAGCAAAATCCCAAAGCAGAAAAAGTGGTCATCTTTGTGCTGAGCGATCAGGAGAACCCCGGGTGGTGGGATGAGCGGGGGACTCGCCGAGGTAGGGCTGATGGAGCTGCCGGCTTCCTCTCCAGTGCACAGTGAACGGGCTGCCAGCTAGCACTAAGCGTGCTTGCTGGTTTTCCTAGGAAGGACACAGGAGTCCACGTGAAGGGGACCTTTAGAAAGGAGGGAACACCAGAGACTCAAGGAGTTTTGTGGGAAACCTAAAAACAGTTACCTTGAAATAAAACTATTTTGAATCATCAGAAAGTTTCAATTGTCCTTAGTTTTCTGTAACCTGATAAAAGAGCAAATAAAAATCTGTACATATCTTTGTGTATAGCATCTTTTCTTTCATGAGTTGCAAAACCATGTTTATTGTTTTAAGACAAAAAATAGAGCTAACATGCAATATTATATTAGTTTCAGGGGTATGCCATAGGTATTCACCATGTATATACCTAAAGAAGTGATCACCGTAAGTCCAGCAGCCATCTGACACCACACCACGCTGTCACGAATTATTGGCTGTATCCCCTACACCGTGCATTACATTCCCACCACTTCCTTGTTGTATATCCAGAAATTTGGGCCTCTTATTCCCCTGCACTTTTCCTGCCCCTTTTTAATTTTCAATTATAATTGACATTCAATCTTATTGTATATTAATTTCAGGTGTACAGCATAGTAGCTGGACATTTACCTAGTTTAAGAAGTGACCCCCCGATTAGTCTAGTATCCATCTGGTAATTATTGCCAAGTGACTGACTATATTCCTATGCTTAGCTTCACATCCCCATGACTATCTCGTAGCTGTCCATTTGTACTTCTTAATTCCTTCACTTTTTTCACCTGGCTCTCCAACTCCATCTCATCTGTGACCCCAACAAACCTAGTACCCAGCTAGTTATTGCAATACTATTAACTATGCTCCTCATGCTGTACTCTACATCCCCATGACGAATGTGTAACAAACAATTTGTACTTCTTTGTCCCTTCCCCTTTTTTTACGCAAATTACCAACCCCCATCCCATCTGGCAACGATCAAAATGTTCTCTGTATCTATGAGTTTGTTTTTGTTTTGTTTGTTTATTTATGTTGTTCTTTAGATTCAGTTAAAAATGAAATCACTTGCATCTGTCTTTCTATGTCTGACATACACCACTCAGCACAATACCTTTCAGGTCCATCCATGCCACCACAGATGACAAGAACCCACTCCCTTCCGTGACCGAGCAGTATTCCATTACGTATATGTACCACCTCCTCTTTCTCCATTCTTCCATCGACAGATACCCAGGCCGCCTCCACATCTTGGCTATTGTAAATAATGCTGCAATGAACACATGGATACACACATCTCATCAAAATAGCATTTTGGGTTTCCTCAAATAAAAACCCAGAAAGGGGGTTACTGGGTCCTTCTTTGTCTCTTGTTAATAGCCTTTGTTTTGAAGTCTAATTTATCTGGTATAACTATTGCTACCCCAGCCATTTTGGGGTTTTTTTTCATTTCCATTTTCACAAACTACCTTTTTCCATCCCTTTACAGTCTGTGTGTGTCTTTCAATATGAAGTTAATCTTTATAGGGTAGCATATGTAAGGGTTTTGTTTTTGTTTTTGTTTTTGTTTAATTCATTTTTATTGTTAGACTTATTGGGGTGACATCTGTTAGCAAGGATTACATAGGTTTCAGGCTTACAGTTCTACAGTGCATTGTCAACTTGTTGTATAGTAAGTTCACCACCTAATGTGACTTCTCTTTCCATCACCTTATATTTAGCTTCCCCCACCTCCCACCCCCTCCCCTTTGTCCCCTCCCGAACCCACTCGTCCCCAAATAAACATTAAACTATTGATTGTGTCCATGGGTTATTTGTTTGTTCATTTCTTTTTTTTCTTTGCTTTCAGTTTTATATTCCGCATATGAGTGAAATCATGCAGTTCTTTGTTTTTTCTGTCTGGCTTATCTCACTTAGCATGATGATCTCCAGGTCCATCCATTTTGTCGCAAATGGCAATATTTCATCTTTTCTTACAGCTGAGTAATATTCCATTGTGTATATTGTTTTTGTTTGTTTGTTTGTTTTTTAATCCATTCGGTTCTCCTGTATTTTTTTTTAATCAGAGCATTGAAAGTAATTGTTGATAGATATGTAGCTATTACCATTTTATTATTCATAATTTTGATCTTGTTTTGTATTGTTTTGTTTTTCTTCTTAAAGAAGTCTCTCTACCGTTCCTTGTAATAGTGGTTTGGTGGTGATTAACTCCTTTAGCTTTTCCTTGCTTGGGAATGTCTTTATCTGGCCTTTGATTTTAAATGATACCCTTCTGGGTAAATGATAGTACCCTTGGTTGTAGTTCACCACATTGGATATTTCTTGCCAATTCCTTCTGGTCTACAAAGTTTCTGTGCAGAAATCAGCTGACAATCTTATAGGAGCTCACTTATAAGTTATTAGTTACCTTTCTCTTGCTGCTTTTGGGATTTTCTCTTTGTCTTGAAACTTTGCCATTCTAATTCTGATGGGTCTTAGTGTGAGCCTGTTTGGGTTCATTTTGTTTGGGACTTTCTGTGCTTCCTGGACTTTTATGTTTATTTCTTTTTCCAGGTTAGCAAAATTTTCAGTCATTATTTCTTCAAACATGTTCTCAATTCCTTGCTCCTTCTCTTTTCCTTCTGGTACCCCTATGATGCAAATGTTGTCACAGAGGTCTCTTAAACTACCCTTACTTTTGTGGATTCCTTTTTCTTTTTGCTGTTCTGATTGAGTGTTTTTTTACTACCTCATCTTTTAATTCAGTGATACAATTCTCTGCTTCATCTAGTCTGCTGGTGATTCCTTCTAATGCATTCTTCATTCAGTTATTGCATACTTCACTTCTCACTGGTTCTTTTTCATGGTTTTTATGTCCTTATTTATGTTTGCTATCTCTTGTTAAAGTTCTCACAAAGTTCCTTGAGCAACTTTATAACCATTGTTTTGAACTCTGTATCTACTAGATTGTTTGCCTCCATTTTATTTAGTTCTTTTTATGGAGTTTTTCCCTATTCTTTTATTTGGAGCATATTTCTTTGTTTCTTCATTTTGGCTCCCTCTCCATGTTTGTTTCTATGTATTAGTAGATCTCCCTATCTTAGCCTGGTGATCTTATATAGTAGGTGACTTCTGGAACACAGTGGCACTGTCTCCCTGATCACCTCCTCTGGGTGCTCCAGTAGTGTCCCTTGTGTGGGTTGTGTGTGCTCTCCTGTTGTGGTTGAGCTTTGATTGCTATTGGCATGTCAGTGGGTGGAATTGACCCTCAGGCTGATTGGCTGTGGGGTTTGGCCCTACACATTATGGACTGCTGTGGAGGGGTCTTACCCTGCTAAGAGGGATTCACCACAGCAGGCTCTGTGTTTGTTGAGGACGGCCTTTGTGTGTGCCCCTTATGGGGCTAATTGGACTTTTCTCTGCATAGTTTGAAATCAACCTCCAAACATATTGGTTCTGGGTCCACTTGGGAGGGGATCTTATGCAGGTCCAGGTCACCTACTTTCTGTGACCAGCTAAGAAAGCAATCTGCAGTTGTTTGTTGCATGTGCTAAACTTGGAGGCATATGGGAGAGGCCATGCTGTGGACTGAGGATGGCTCCCATCAGTATCAGGTCTGGGATAGCTCTGCAAAAAGCCAGGAAACTCTGAGGCCACCTTTAAGTTCCTGCAAGTGTCAGCCTCTGATAAAGTCTCCAGCAATATGAAGTTGGTGTGCTGGGGTCCCAGGAAGTCACCAGGGTGGGGCCAGTGGAGCTCACCAGACCAACTTAGATTCAGATTTAGCTGTGGGCATGGGGAAGGAGGCTCAACACAGGATAGGTGGTGCCCACCTGCCAGCTTCATGGGAGGACCCCACACAGGGAAAGTATGTCTACCTGTTGCAGTTGAGCTTGCCCCAAAGCCACTCACTTCAGTCTGATTCCTGCATGCTTCCAATGCTCCTCAAGTCACCATCCCTCTGCCAGTGCCCAGGTGAGCAAGTGAGTCTGTGTGTGGACTTTTTAAGAGGATGACTGGGTTTCCCACAGCCTTCTATCCCAGACAGTTGGAATCCCCACTGTTTTTCACAGACTGATGTTGTGGGAGCTCCTCTTCCTGTCACCATTACTCCAGGCTGGGAAACCTTCCAGGGGGTTGGGGTCCTTCATTCCTCTGGGAGGAACTTCCATGACTGAGATATCGCTCCTAATTTTCAACTACCACACAGAGGTTTGGAGTCAGTCCATTTCACATCTCTAGTCTTGATGTAGCTTCTTCATTATATTCTTAGTTATGAAACTTCTGTTCAGCTAGACTTCACATGGTTCTCTAGGTTGGTTATCCTATAATTTAGTTGTAATTTTATGTGTTCATGAAAGGAAGTAGGTGCAATGTTTATCTACTCCACCATCTTGAATAACTCCCCAAAAAACAAGTTTTGATGTTGTGCAAAATTGTAAATGTTTATAGAATGTATATGATTTATGGGGACAGAAATGATGTTATATAAACTAAAGGTCACCTAGAGAATAAAAATCTAAGAGCAGTTTGGATTCTTAGAAGCTAATGATACTGGACAAATGCTACTTTCAAGGAAAAGAGGGAAAAGGGAAGGAAAAGAGAAATAAGTAAGGACTGTGTGTGTGTGTGTGTGTGTGTGTGTGTGCACGCGCGCGCGCACGCGCATGTGTGTGTAAAAGTGTATATGTGTGCATATGTGTGTGCATCTTTGAAATGCCATCCTTACCGAGCACCAGCTCCAGCCCTCGTCTGAGTTCACACCCACCACTCTCCTCAGGTGGGGAGCCGGTGCTGGCTGCAAGGCTGGTGGAGGAATGAAGTGAGTTTGAATTGGCAGCTTCATGTCAGAATTGTAACAAACTCAACTCTTATGTTTTCTCACATGATGTCCACTAAATGTCCAGCCTCCTATTCCTGAGAAACTCCTGCACATCCCTATGCAGTTTTGTAGGAACTTACCTTGAGAGACCTGACACCTTAGCCCTGCGCAAGTGTAACTATCTCGGCAGGCCTTCTGCCTCACACAGAGGCTTGCCGCTGACTCGGGCAGATGAGCTGTTTTGAGGAGTACTCTCTCCCCACCCTGCATTTCTTGAATTTCAGGACCTTGGAAGTCAGGACTGCTGACTCTGAGAACAGACCATCCTTGCAGGGCTGCAGGTGGAAAGTAGAGCTGGTGTCTTCCCAGATACACAGCATCAACCCTGGTGACCTAAGGCTTAGAGCCGAGCTCCAGAGTGAAGGGTGGGTGATACCGGACCCCACCAGGTGACAATGACTTCAGGTTCAAACATGAGAAGATGTGCTCAGAGGCACAGTAATAAGTTACTCTATCATTTCCTTTCTTCAAAACTGGGTTTTCCAAAGTTTGCTCCATACAACCAAAGACCTTTGTAATGCTCTGGGGGGTGTGTGTGTGTGTGTGTGTGTGTGTGTGTGTGTGGTGGTGGTGGTGGTGTATGCAAAGTTCCTTGGACCAATATGTTTAGGTGATACATTTTCTCTGTGCATGGAGCTCCAGCACCCACATTGCCCTGCAGAGGCTCTGAGGAGATCCCAGTGCAGTAAAATCACTTTGCCTTAAACTACTGCCACACACCCTTCCCCTGACATCCTGAGGTGCATGCTGCTATAACAGGGTTCTCAGATGTTCTCCAGCAGGGACCAGGAAGCAGGCCAGTACCAGGCAAGAGGCCAGGTTCCCTGCAGGCATGTATGGGCTGGCTCTCCTAGGGCTGTCCTGTTGGTTGGTCAGAAAAAGTTAAGCCTTCAGGACAGAAAAGTTGTTGCTCAGGCAACCCAAATCCCCTCCCCGAACTTTCAGGGCTATTCACATTAATCATTTCCCATTCTTCAGTGGGCACCTCATGGGTTGGGTCAGGGGAAGGACTGAGGGCAGAGGATGCTGAGGCTGGGAAGCCTCTCAGGAGGCTCTTACAGTAGGACAATGGGGGAGCCAAGGGTAAGGGCAAGATTAATAAGTGGAAGGAGTGAGGGAGACAGCTAGCTGGGAGAGCATGTGTGCTGTGTGTGCTCAAGGGACAGGTGACTGCCACAGACGGGCACCAGAGGAGCCACTGAGTCAGTACAGGGACAAGGACAGTGAGCCTATCCTCAGCAGGTAGGGTCAATGGGGATGGTTAGCTATATGGGTCATTTGACCCAACATAGCACAATATAAAACAAGGAAAATAATTAGGACCTAAGCAAGAACACCTTGTTTTAAGAAAGGAGAAATGTGCAATTTGTTAATGAAAGTTTTCCATGAAAATATTCATAGCTTTGTAGAGATGGGAGAGTTTGAAATGGAAAATAGACAGAAAAAAAAAAAAAAAACCAAAACAACAGATCTTGAGTGAATAACGAATAACCACTGATTTATCTATTTAATTATGTGTTAATATGACAGATGTAAATTGATTGCATCTCATTTAAATGATATTGAATCATATCTTTACTTTTTTGAAGAATGGTGAAGGTCATCTACAATAAGCTGATCCTTTATTCATTCCATATGGGACCACCTACCACAGTGTCTGGCATCTATAAGTGTTCAACAGATGTTTAATTAATAAATAAACATTAGTGGATGAATGAAAGTACTATTCCAAGATCTCAAGGAAATAATAGAGCCATATAAGATGTGGCCCTTTCTCTTGGAAGATCAGGTTGGCTGTCAGCAATTTCTGCACTTCTCAGAAGCCAATGTCAGCCAGAGGTCTCTTTATCGGAGCTGAATGGCCTGGGCAGAGCCAAGACAAACCCAAGTCATCTGCATAAACTCGTCTGTTCAGACCACACAGATTAGTAAACTCTTCCTCACAGGACCAAGATAATATCCACTTCAATTTATCAGGCAATCGATTGAAGGGAACCCCACACAAGGGTCACCCTTTTTCTTGTCTTTTCTCGCACGCTCTGTCCTGTCCTTGGGAAGAGCCAGGTCTCAGGAGAAAGACGATTTTTGAAGGCAGCCCCTGGGATTGGTCTGGGCCAGGGGCAGGGAAGGCTTTGCAGTCAGTGAGTATGTGAGTAGGAAAGGATATTCTAAAAAGAAAAGCAAGGACACACTTTTATTGTGCAGAACCACAAGGCCAAAAAGAAGCATGAGGAAGAACTTGGTGTAGAACGCTGGGCGGAAAACGCCAGTTCTCATCTCTCGTCTCCCTTCTGTTCGCTCTCATTTACTCCAGGTCAAGCATCCAGCGAGCACTCGGTAATTAGGTGACTGGTGCGTCCAAGTGCGTGCCTTTACGTTAGGAGAATCAACACGTTAGGTGGGCACTCCCGACATGTTTTATAGGGAGAAGCATGCTGTAGTCCACTTTTACTACACTGACATGCATGTTCACATGTGCACTCACACAAACACCCAGAAAAAGCACTGTGTCACCATGGTAACATTAACAACTATTTGTCTCTGGGTAGTGGAGTTTATGGGAATTTATTTTGTCTTGGTTTTGCTCATCTGTATTGCTAACTTTCCTCTGACAAATGTGCATCACTTGTGCAATAATTCATTTGTTAAGTAAATGGAAACAAGTATAGGTCACCTGTTTTGTGTGGTAAGCTTCAGTCATTTAGAGTATTCATCTGTCTGAGAAATTGTCCCCCAAGTACTCGGCCCGTGATGAGATATTCAGCCTTGTCCTCCATCCAGGCCCCAAGAGTTATTTGCTGGGTTCTGAGCCACAGTGAGTGACTAATGTGACAAAGGTGACAAGGGGTGACTCATAAGAACTAAGAAAGGGAAGTCATCATGTGCAAGACGGGAAGTTGCCAAAGTCCTCTCACTTGGGGTTTTGTGTGTGGTCTGCACAGCCAGGGCTCCCCGTCTTCACCCCCATGCTGTACGGAATTTTGTGAGGAAACATCAGGACAGAAGTCTGCCGCAAGGACAGTTAGTCGTCATCGAGGGCGACTCAATGTTTGGTTGTCAAAACAGAACGGTAACCAGAAAGACAGCATGAAGGAAAGGCTGCCAGGACCTCACAAAGTCATGAGTGCGTGTCAGTGGGGACAGGGAGACCCCATTATGCTTCCATTCCTGTCACTTGTCACCTAGCACACTGCCTGGTGTCACTGTTCAAGACGTGTTCCCTAAACTCCTACCTGAAGTGGGAATTTCCTTTGCAACATGCCTAACTGAGGGTCATTCAGCCTTCTCTAGAATGCTTCTGGAGGCGTCCACCTGGGGACGGCAAGGCGGTTTCCACGGTTGCACCTGTTAGAAAGGCCTGCTCCTTCCACCCGGGAGCGCGGCTGTCACACTGCGAGGTGAATCAGTCACCTGCAGGGCTGGTGAAGTGCAGACGCGGGACCACGGCCCCAAGTCCTTGCCCAGCAGGCCTGGGTTGGGCCCAAGAACTTGCATGTCTAACAAGTTCCCAGAAGGTGAAGACGACCCTGGTTTTTGCCTCACACTCCGGAACCCACTGGTCTTCAAACAGACCGTCCAATGTTTTCCTTTATTTCTACCTGATTCTCAGAGCCTATGAGGAAAACGGTCCCCCAGAACAGAGCCACGCACCCCCATTCACACACATCACACACGTGCCTCACTGTACACTCTCACTCACACGCCACACACTCCCACAGTCTCACCCAATCACACTCTTTCACGCCCACCAATGTCACCCTCACCCACACTCGCCGCCATATGCACACACACTCCTCGTGTCACTGGCTTTGCCCCCTGGAACTGTACAGGGTGAGCATGTCCTCTGCGGGACACAGCTCCCACACCTTCTCAGCGCCTCCCCAGCAGACCTCTCGCTAAACACACAGCACAGCCAGGAAAGCAAGGCGGAGGGGGATGCATGCCCTGGCCACGGCCCAGGAGCCACGGCAGAGCCTGGACACTGGCCGGGGGTCTAGCCGCCCCCCGACTCCCTCCTGGCTGGAATCGGTGTGCAGTGACATGTGCCTCTGCATCAATGACAACTTCTGCCCAGCTTCCCGCCAGTGGCTTCACATTTACAGCGCTGCGTCCTCCAAGGCCCAGATCAGCACGGGGGTTAGAGTGAGGGGTGAGGTCTCCCGGTGGGATCTTCCGGCCAGCCACAGGGACCTGGGACAGAGACGGCAGACACGGGCGGTCCCTTGGCCCACCCAGCTGCGGTGGGCTTGCTCCCTGCACCACTCCTTCCCGGCATGCTCCCTACTTGGCCCAGTGCAGGTGCCACCCTGAGGGGTACATTGAGGTGGGGAACCCCAAGTTAGGAGATAGTAAATGCAGGCTTGTTCTTGGGGGGACAGCCCTGGGAGGCAATGTGTGCTTTCAGAGGTTCCCGAAAACACCCTTTGTGCTATGTTACCTGTCTGACGCCCCTGCCCTCCACCCCCTCTCTCTAGGATCACCTTGCAAATAAACTTCTCTCAGGTCCTTGTCTCAGTAAGTGTTGGCTAAAGGAGTGAGTAACCACAGAAGCGACGTGGCCTGAACCCGCTGTCTGCTGGATGAAGGCCTCTGGGGAAAGGCCCTTTGCAGGAGAACTTCAGGCACTGGCGTGCCCACCTGGGCTGCAGGTCCTGAGACAGGACCCACCACCTGCAGGGCATTAAACCACCTCAGGACCCAGCGCTGCCCAAGACGTGCCTCCTCCACAACCCGCAAAGAGGGGCACCTCGGACCTGTACGTCTAGGGGTGTACTTGTCCCAGGTTGAAATTCAGTCACCACTGTTATATACGGTACAAACCTGTTTCTTATCTTCAGGTCACCCTCCTGGGCACCGCCAAGTTATAGGGACCCCCACCCCAATATGTGGCCAGGACAGACCTGATTCTCACATAAGGTTCACACCTGAGAGAGCTGGCCTGATCACATCACATTGTCCCATTTGTCTAAGCTCCTCTTTGTATCTTATATGTCCTAGAAAGAGGTGGTCACTCACGTTGGACGGCTGACATGTGACATTTTTCTTAATCTGCATAGTACTACTTAAAGGCTAGAAACTCTTCAGGGAGAGGTGGAGAAGCAGCTCCATCATCTGGTCTTGGCCTCGTTGGCAAGGACAGGCTGGAGTGGGGACTTGCAGGGGCTGTCCCCTTCTCCTGTGCCCACTCCACACCCGGCAGGCAGTGCCCCTCAGAATCCTCCTCAACACCCCGCTCCTCGCTGCCCCTCTACTCTCCTAGTGGGACCTGTGAAAATCTAGCTGGATCTACATTGCCAGGGGCTTTGTGGGGTGCAGGAGGCCCTACTCCCAGTATTTGGAATATATATAGCCATGAGAGAAGGCTTACAAGGTGCTGTGAGACATCTCACGGGGGCAGAGAGAAGGCCCTTCCATAGGGGACAGCCTGGAGCAAGAGGCAGGCCCTGAAGACCTGATGGGACCCGGGCTGGCACAAGTGGCAAGGTAGAGGTTAACCTCGAAAATACAGCTGGGAAGCAGGCAGCTGAGGAACAGAGGTCAGGGCAATGAGGGGGGCCAAGGGCTCAGCTCAGAGGAACTGCAGACTGGTCACGTTCAGGGACGAGGGGGTTTTGTTCGTCCCAGAGCCACACTTGGAATCCATGATCGGTCAGGGGCACCTGCTGCACCTTCAGGCTGACCACACGCAGAAGGCAGCACCCTGCCTTGTCTCTGAGGCCAGGGGTCTGTGTTCACAGGGCCTAGCACGACTTGCCTTACTGATAACGTACATCCCAGAGGGGAGCTGCATGGGGCCATGATGCCCTGGGGCTAGCATCAGAGTTGAGGGAGGGATGGGGACAGCGCCCACCGAGCTCCTGCTGGTGTGACCTCCCTGTGCCCAGTCAGTCAGTGGGCAGCAAGAGCCTGGCCCTGACCCCTCCTACAGGCAGATCTAGGAGGAAGCAGGTCCACTACCTCAGAGATAAATGCAATGAGGCTACCCACTTCTCTGAAGGTGCAGGAGACCTCGCTCAGGGAGGTACCTAGAAGCTGTGCCCTTTCCTACCCTGGGTCCAGGGAGGACTGAGGCGGCCCTGAAGCTTGCTTTGGCTGTACTGTGAAGGTCCTGCTCAGTTAGGGAGAGAAGGACGTGCTCTTGGCTCCGTTCTGAGAACGCAACAGAATGGTGTTGACCAAGAGGAGAATCCCCCTACATACGTACCCCTCCAGACACCTTCCATCTGGCCTCTCCCTTTGCAGTGGCCACTGAACACTCTTAGAGAATTGTCACCCTGCTTTTTAAGAATGAGGCCTGGGATCCTCCCAAGATGGTAGATGAAACTGGGGAAGCTGGGTTACTGGAGAAAGCTACCTGAAACAAGTGACCTGGGGAACCCACGACCTCAGTGTCTATGCCTGCTAACAATTCTGCTGATCACCATGGAGCCTAGAATGGGGACACACCCAGTATGAAGCTGACATCGGTGACATGAGAGCTGTCTGCCTAGGCCCTTGCTGGCCTGACTTCACCTTGCTTTTAATGTAGTAACTTATCCTCACTTTGCCACAGGGAGGAAGCTGTGTCACCTGCACAGTGTGACACGCAGCAGAGTTGGGTTCATTATGCTACTGCCTGGCTAAAGGCAGAATTACAGCCCAAAATGTGCCTGTTTTATCTACAACTGTCTTGGTGAGCTCTTGCTGCAAAGAAAACCACTGCAAAACCAAATGGCTTAAATCAGCACCAATTTATCATTTGTCACCAGTGTGGGTTGACCAGCCACGTGCTCTTTTGCTGTGCACAAAGCCAGCGGGGGCTGCGTCTGCAGGGCCTCACCGGCGACGGGCAATCAAGGCAGCTCAGTCTCACGTGGGCATCTTGGGGGCCGGCCAGAGGCTGTCTCAGACCCCCTCCCTCACCGCAGGGACCGGTTTCATAGCAGCTGAGACTCCCAAAGTGCACATGAGGGGCCTGCGCCTTCCCGAGACTTGTACAGGCTTGAGCCCTGAGCTACAGTCACTTGCACCATGTCCAGTGGGTCGGGAGTCCCGCCCACAGTCACGGTGGAGGGGATGACACAAGAGCATCGTAACTGGAAGTTACGTTTGGATCATTTTCCTCTCAGTGTCTCAAATCCGAACACAAACCCCGTCCCCCTGGAAGGAGATGAGGACCATGCAGGTGAGGGGAGGCTGGTGACATCATCACAGGTCGGGGCCTTCTGAAGGGTCATAAAATTACTAGGAAAAGACGGTTTCTCATCTCGGCCACTTACTACAGTTGTATAAGATCCTGACCTGGGTTTCACCTTGGGAAAATATCTCATATGAGTCAATGCCACCAACCCGGAGACCACATTTGTAGAAAGCACTTGTTCAGAGAACACGCTGTTCTTTCCTGCTGTAGTCACCACACGTCACCTCTGACGTAACTCTCCCGTCCCAGGGGGACGGAGGGAGCCCCAGGCAGGCAGTCAGCGGGTCGCGCTCCAGCCTTGCGCAGGCGCTGAGGTCAGTCAGCTATAATGAGCTAAAAGCAACAACTCTTAGTAAAAACCACAGGCTCTGGCATCTTAGACGTCACCGTGCCATCTGGGCCTTCCCCGGGACACAGGCTTCCTATGGAGGAGCGGCCTGCAGGAGGCAGCCTCGCTCCCTGAGCTCAGTGCCCCGTGAGGTATGACCACGGGCTTTACAACTTAGCTTTAGAAAACACGTCTTGGTTCATAAGCATTAGTCATGTCCCTCTTAAGTAAAATGATTGAGCCAATTTTTGTTGTCAATTACGAATAAAATTTAAGCATTTGGGACCCATATAAGCAGTATTCAGTGACTGCTAAATCACTATTTTGGAAAAAAAGAAGAAGGAGCATGTATAGGCTGACCAGACATCCCATCTGAAACAGGACAGAAAACACGGTACTGTCCCATGTCACATGGTGCGTGTGTTGAGCCTCGTCTCCCTGGGTGTTGGAGAGGATATGGGCAGCCCTGGGAGGGAGAAGGGCAGCTATGGACTGCTGTCCACTACAATTTATCAAGTGCCCAGGGACCCTGCAGATTTCAGCCTGACACTGGTCATCGAGGTGGAATGCAGGCCTGGAGGGGCTGGGGTGGGGGCTCTGTTGTCCTTGCTTTAATGGCCTGATAGAACAAAGGAGGCATGTCCTAATGTGCTAACTGCTCCTATAGGAAAAGGCCGTTGTAACTCCCCTAGCATGGAAAGCGGTTTACGTGTCTCATATTGGAGGCTAACCATGCACGGGGCAGCAACAGGTAAAATTCTGTGCATGTTAGTTATTTCTATTCCCGCACTGTAAAGAAGGGGAAGGGTCTGCAGGCCGAGGCTCCTCCCCTACCCAGAAAAGACAAAGCCTGTGACTCTGAGAAGGGGCTCCCTGTCCACTGACACGTCAGGGTCAGCTGAAGAGAGGCAGAGCCCCACTTGGACACAGCTCACCCACATAACGACTCTTCGAGTTAGAGGTAATCTCATCAAACCACTGGCTAATAAGAGGGATTTCTGTATGGGAATGAATGTCTGCAGGTGTGGATGGAAATTTGGAGGACCCGCCAAGAATTGAGTGCCAGGTCTGTGCACCCTTTTGGGATTTAAAATAAAAGAAATCGAACACCTACCGTACGTTGTCTCTGGATGAGGTTCTGACTGGGCCCTTCAAAACACCCAGATGCTATGAGACAATTAAGTCGAAAATCAAGTCCATTTGTGGCTCATATAAAAAGGTTTCGGATAAGACACCTGGTGCTCTTTGCTTTGCACCACCCAATGGAGAAAGAGCGAGAAGCTTTTCCTTGTCCCTTTCACCTCGAACTTCACAGCAATAGGTGGGGATTTGTTTTCTTGCCAGAAAGTCTTTGATCATTTTGTCCTCATCACTAGAGCTCTCAGGAGGAGGGAGTGGGGACTGAGCCAGGAGAGTCCTTCCCTTCGCATGGTTCCAACGGCCAGGACACCCCAAAGCACCAGCCCTGTGCAGGCAGGCTCCCTAAAGAAGCTGCCGTCTTTAAGGACGTGAACATCCATTCCTGCCCCCTCGTTGCTACTGTAGAGATTTCATCACATAGCATGGAGAAAGCCCGTTTGGAGTCAGGGGCTAACTGGGGTCATTTAGGATCACGTCCCCCGTCACCCCAACCCCAGCCTGCCAGGTGACTGTGTGTTGCATTTCTCAGGCTGCATCTGGCAGAAGTCGCACCAAGTCCATGCAAGGCAATTAGCCATCTGCAGGGCCCCGGCTGTCGGGCCCAGCTGCACAGAATCCCCCTGTCATCACCACGTCCGAGTGCACGATGGCAGTGCTCTGGTTAACGGACGCAAGCCTGAGCCCCGCCACTGGGCCATAATAAAAGGCAGAGCAGGGCCAGTCTAATGGAAGAACTTATGCTGTCAGCAGCCCCGGAGCTCAGCAGGGGCCATCCCTTAGGGACTGAAATCTGTCACAGAAGGAAAGGCGGAAAATCTGAGCTGAAAGGGGAAACTCTTACGGCCCGTTAACACCAGCTCTCCATTTCTCCAGAGATGCTGGGCCTTTTCCCAGGTCACACAGCTGGGGAGCAACAGTGACGGATCTGGGGTACAGGGATGCCCAGAGGGGGTAGTGCTCTAGCCCTGGCTTGTGCCAGGGGTGGGCAATATGAGGACATGTGGCAGGTGGGAGACAGCACCGCCCTCAGAGCAAGACGGCAACCAGAGGACATTGAGTCCAGTGGCCGTGCAAGGTGGGTGCTGTGGTTTAGATGGCCTATTTCAGAACTGTGCCCACAAGTGGCATCTACCTACCACAGACACACAGAGACACGTCCCCTGACCACAGTCCCTAAAAGCAGCTCCTCGATATCCAGGTATTCTCACCACTAGCAGGGTCCCAGCCAACATTATAGCAGACGCAGAAATCACAAAAATCAAAGGCTCTTTAAAATAATGCTAGGCTCCATGAGTGATCCCATGGGCACTGTTTCTAATTAAATGAAGAGCTGTTGAAGACCCCCGTCTGTGTTCGTTGTGCTTTGCATGGAGAGGCAGGAAGACGCCCTTTGGAATCAGTGCGGAGGGAAGCATTCCTCGTTACAGCTGCCCGGGGCGCTTTATCCAGTTAGCTCCATGCCATGTCACCTTTCCCGCAGCTCCAGGAAACTCGGCTGTGACCCACATGCACGACTCAGCAGCCACCCTTAGAAGAGATTTCGTTTTAGGGCTTTGCCCCCCTTCCTTTTCAAAATATGATGCCTGTTTTTCATTTTTATATTTTACTCTTTACTTTTATTATAGTTCTCTTGAATCTTTTTAGAAAGTAGGGAGTACAAATTTCCTTTTGAAGAATGCTTTGCACCTTTCTTTAAAAGTGGTTTCATACACATTTTAATTTCCTCCCCCCAAACCCTGCAAATTCCCAAGTATCTCCTGAATCTTTCTCTTAAAAAGCTCTTCCATGTACATTTTTAATTTTCCCCTCAAATCCTGTAAAATCCCCAAATACCTTCTGACTCTCCAAGGGTTCGGTCACATTCCCTGTAGCCAAGGAGCTAAACATGCTTCACGGTGTTCTGGGTCTCCGCAGCCTGCTAACTCGCCCGGCAGCGTGCGCGGCACCCAGGCAGCCAGGTGGGGGTCACGGCACCCCCCTTCCCGTGATGGAAGCCAGGCCCTAGCTCCACGTGAGTCTCCACGAGGCGGCTAGCTCCACAGGGCAGTTCTGTCTGTTTGGAAAGTGACAGGCAGAGAAATGCTGTTTTCGCTCCCGCTTCCATTCTGTGCTTAGCCTACCATGTCCCCCCACGTGTCCCCTCACTTTCAGGTGCAGCCTGTCGGTGCCAGGCAGACCGTGGACACTACTGCCTGCATTCCCACTGCCCACAGCCGACTACGGTCCCCGGTAGATGATCCATAAATATTGGCTGAATCAATGTGTCCATTTGGGCAAATCATTTGATTTCTCAGAGCCTCAGTTTCGACAGAATAGAGAGATTCGCTTATGAAATTCAAGGACATGCAGGCGCCTGCCCATGGCCATTAGGTCTTGTTACTCGCGGTCACGGTGTCACCAGAGATGCCCAGGAGGCCCCTCTGCCCTGCTGACTTCCATCTCCACTGACCCTCTTGCAGTCGCTGTGCCAAAACATTTACTTGGTGGAAGAACAGTTGTGCAGGTCCAGAGAGATTCAGGAGGGCGAAATCGGGGTGTCCTCACGTTGCCTCCAAAGCTCCTTCCAGCCGGTGCGTCCGCACTGAGGAGGGACGTCCGGGTCGAGCGGGCGGTGGAGACGAGGCCCGACGCTGCCTGGGGCCTTCTGCCGTGTCCGAGCGGGCCTGCAGGGACGTGGCCCACTTCCACGCGTCCCACACCCCCACACCCCCCTCGATGGGGGAGGCCAAACGCTGGGGCCAGACCCCCTCGCCGGCCCCACCCCAGCTGGCTCTCCGGGTAAGAAGCCAGCTGCTGGAACTCCCTACCAGGCACGAGCAAGCCTGGAAAGCTGGCGTCGCACCCGGACGACATACAGCAGTGCTGCCCTAAGTGGGACAAGTGCAGGTGTGATCCAACAAATGCGGTGAATGTTTAATTTGAAAAAATGTAGTACAGTCAGACACATTGCCGTGAATGCCCCTCAAAAGGCCCCCGTCGCTTTGAACGCCCGTACCCGTCGTGCCGGACACTTCAGAAGCAGTCCTGCAAGTCCTCGTCGGTGAGCGTCTTTCATTGTGCTGTCCTGGCTGCCTGGACACCTTGAATGGATTCAGGACACACATCGCTTCTGGCCCGGCAATTTCTGTCACATAAAAGCGTGACGGTGTGTCCTCAGCCACCTTATTCACCGGATCTGGCACTGTGTGACCTCTGGCTCTTCCCCAAAGTCAAAATGACCACGAAAGGTAAAGGTTTGGGGTCGATTTCACACATGGAGGCAGCCAGGACAGCACAGCTAGAGATGCTCACCAAAGAGGACTTCCAGAGCTGCCTCCGAAAGCGCCACAGCGACGGGTTAGTGTGTTCGGGGGTGGGGGTGGGGGGTCGAGGGGGATGCATGGCAATGTGTCTTTTACTGTAACAAATTTTTTCATTTAAACATTCACCATATTTTTTTAATCACACTTCGAAGTTTGCCTTTGGCAATATTTATGTTTTAAAGGCAGAATGTAACCTAAAAGATAGAAATCACATTTATTTACCATTTTTTTTGCAATGTTTCATTTGAAGTTCTGAGGCTGGAGGCCATTAACCTGTTCTCTCGTTAGAAGTGACTAAAGCTCGTGTTTATGGTGCCACGTTCCCTGCTGCTGTGGCCTGGGTGCAGCCATCTCTGCACCCACAGCTTGTGCTGGACTGGAAGACGAGGGTCCGAGCAGTATGGGACCTGAAGACAAGCACGGAGTGGGTCGTGGGCATGCTGCACCCCACCTGTTAAACACCCGAGGCTGATGGCGCCGTTGCAGACGGGATGTAAGGCTGAGGCCGCGGCCGCGAACACAAAGAGCAGGGCCCAGAGTAACGTTTCCCCCGCCCCCAGGCTGAGTCCTGAGTGACCGGGAAAACAGGAAGGGGCTGAGGCCTCGTTAGAGAAGGGAAATGCCGAGGAAGTGTGGGCAGCACCGGGAAGGGTTGCTTAGAAGGAGGCCACTCCCAGCCGAGGGACAACTGAGCCTAGGACAGCAGAAGGCTGGGCAGGGTGGGGAGGCCTGTCCTGGGGACAGAGGAGGGGACAGCCACTCCTCGGATTGTTTCCCAAGGACAATTTACAGTCCTTATTGTTGACTTTTCCTTTGGGTAATTAGGCACGAAAGGGAAGCCAGGGAGACGCATCCATCTTGTCCACAGTGGACACGTCAGCCTTCAGCTGCCCGGGCAGCTCTTCCATCCTCTCGTGCAGGGGCTTGGCAGTGCTGGTCTGCATTGGCATCACCCAGAGCTGACAGGGTCCCTGGAATACAGCTGTACTTTGACAGTGCTGGATACGCCTTGGGGCTGTGTGCAGCAGATGAGGAGAGGGTATCCCTTTCTGTGGTGGATTTCTATAGCAGCTTCACTGTGGGGTGCACAGCAAGAGGAGCCTCACCTCCTTGGCCGGGTCAGCATGCCCTTTGAGGGTAGCCGGAGTGCAGGCGTCTGCCTAGGAGAGGGGAGTCATCGAGTCAGTGATGGAATAAAGCCAAATATTTTCTCCTCGAGAGGCAGATATGTGTGTGCTTAATAGGTGAACGAACAAGTGATGGAGTGCACTTCCACATTGTAATGCATAATCTCAGCTGTTTTCTTAAAAGTACATTTCTGAGCTGCATTTCTGCACTGTGTGTTATCCCATACCAGTCGGAGCTTCATGAGGTGCAGGGTAGTAAGCACAGCCCTGACAACAGGAAGTATGAAAGTCAGTTTCAATGTGTATTCAAGTGTCTGGAAGCACCCTAAAGGGGATTTGATATACAAGCTCTCTCTGATTCTCCTATCCTTCCAGGATTCTATAGTCTCTCACTTGAAATAGCAAACGCCCACCACTGCCAGCCTTGAAGTCTGTCCTATTTAGTCCCCCGTCTGCCCCTATCAGCATCTCGCAGTAGCTGAGAAGCCGTGTCTCCTCTGTCTCCCTTCCCTGAGTTCCAGAAAGCAGGGAGGCTCAGAGGCTGAGCCGGGAAGCATCTCCTGCCCTTCCTACCCTCCCGCTCATGCAGGCTTGCCTTTGTGCTCTGCAATGTCTGGGTCCCAACCCTGACTGCCCAGCACGGGGCCCCCCAGGACCGCCCAGCACAGGGCCCTCCCGGGACCGCCCAGCACAGGGCCCCCCCAGGACCACCCAGCACGGGGCCCCCGGGACTGCCCAGCACGGGGCCCCCCGGGGCAGAAAGCAAGGGGCCAGCCTGTCGTACAACACTCAGATTTCTCCTTTTTAAGTGATGCATTGGCGAGAGGAGGACAGAGGTGCATGGTGGAAATGATACTTTTCTTGTGAGTAAATCCTGTTGCCAAAGCACTCCTGGACCAAACCCTGCCGATTTCCGAAAGGAAACCCGTGCTGACACGGCCCCTTCCCACACAGAGACCGCTCCGAGCCTCTGAGAGCCGCACAATTCTGAGTCTTCACTGTACTTTCTAACAGAGCTCGGGATCATGGGACGAGATGCCTGTGCAAACTCATGCAGCAGGCTAGGACACCAAATAAGTGTGCTCAGGGTTTCAGGTACCTTTGTGTCCGCCCTGCCTCAGCCACCCCAAGCAGCGCCTTCGCAAGTGTGGGCGGGGCGGTGTGTGACGGAAGACAAACAAGGCAAGTTCTGGTGCCATCTCCAGCTCTCGAGGCCCCAGGCAGAGACGGGGAGCCTCCATGCCCCAGCCTGGCAGCCCACAGAGCAGGAGCTTACCGTTTTTTTCCCAATTAAGTGATTCCAACAGGGGTGAATACATTATGACTGTGCTGTTGAAGTGCTTAAGCAGTAGTAGCCCATGAGCATGAACACAGGAAACAGGCGAACAGGTGACACTGGGACAGACGCAAGCCTTTGGCAGACCCACTCCCCTGAGCTGAGGCTGAGATGACTGCACCCAGCCCTCCTGGCTCCTCCGCATTCTCCCTCACCCTGCAGTTCCCTTACCCAAATCTGTGCACTCTTAGCCCTGTCCTGGCTTCTACCAGGCTCACCCGTGTTGCCCTCGGGCACAAGCAACCAAGGGACAGGGTAATGCTGAGACATACTGATCCCTTCCAACACGGAATACAGTTCCTCAAGGGGTTCACACCCAACATGCAGCAAGCAGAGTGACATATGTGACATCACCAGAAAATTGCTAGAAATGGTAAAAACTGAGTGAAGGGAGCCCCCTGGCACGGAAAGGCTGCAGGCGTGTGGAGTGGACAGCAAAGCAGCTCCACAGCAGGACAGGTCTTCCCCGGGGCTTTGGGAGGTGGACACATTGCTCTGCAGGGAGCGCCAAGCCAGGACAGCTGTGACAAAGACAGTTGGCACAGAGGTGCTAATCCTGGGATGGGTGAGGTCAAGCCCTGGCGTCTACCTGTAAAAGGAGGAGGCTCTCGTTGACCAGACCCCAGCCCTGAGTAGTGGACCCCCAGTGATTCTTCCACAGCACCCTTTCTTGTTTTTTATTGTATTTGCTACACTTGTGATTTAGAGTAATTCACGCCAGTATTTGGTGCCATCTGTGTCCCAAGACAGCATGGCACATAAAGGATGGGCCTAAACATTTCATTACTTAGTGTCTGGCTCTGTGGCCCGTGTGCTGTAGGTACTCAAGAGCATTTGTCAACTAAACATGCGGTCAGCCACCTGGGCTGCTGCCCCACCCCGCCCTCATGCCATGGCGAATACCTCAGGGGTTTCTCCCTGAGCCTCAGCGCGCTCCCGGACTCTGCCACCCAGACGGACGTGTAATCCAAAGGGACCCTGGCCTGCACCTGGGACAGAGGGACCTGGGCCCAGGCCCAGCACTGACGGTGGAAGCAGCAGCAGAGGACATCTAGGTACCCAGCTCAGAGGAGCCCTACCTGTGGGACCCCGTCCCGGGGAGGGAGCCACTTCTGGGAAATTCTGCTGAGGACACTGCGCCCCTGCAAGCTCCCGCCAGGGCCCTCCGTCGCTGTGGCTAGGACAGCCTGGGAAAGGCGGACCAGAACAACCAAGGCCCTAAGAAGTGGCAGCGGCCTCCTGACTCCCAGATGCAGGGGACAGTGCCCTCTGCTGGCCGGGCCTCTCGGCACCCTGGAAAATGGCCCTGTGGGGGTCTGGAGCACTCGCTGGGCAAAGAGGGGAGTCCTCTCCCACAAGACCAGTGTCGGCCCTCCCCAACCTGAAGGTGAGGAAAGCCTTGTTGGGGGAGGAAGACGAGGCAGAGTTGGCTGGCCCTGGGTCTTGGGTAGGTGTCCCCTTGTGAGGGGAACAGAGTGGACATCAAAACGGCCAGCAAGTGCCCAGCCTGTGGTGGCCCTACCCACCAGTGGGGCTTGTTTCCTCCACAGCCAAGCTGTCGAACTACAGCTGGAATCACGGAGCACACGCTTTGTTTCCCTTTGCAATCCCTTGTGCTCCCACTTAAAGGGCTCCGGTCCCTCACAGCCAGACAACGTTGTTACCACCCGGCGTCACGTGCAGTTACATCTTTGACAGTTTCCAGCCCGTACATGCAGCCGCCAAAGACAACAGCCCAGCCCAGGGAGGAGATTGCAAAGAAGAAGCCGCAAATCTGGTGGCCGGTCCCACGGGGTGCTCCAGCGGTGCGGTGAGGGTGGCGCCCTCGCTGGGAGGCACACACCGCCCTCAAGCCCCCACTGCCCCAGCTGACAGCGCTGGACAAGTAACAGTGCTACGTCACCGGACCCCAGGCCAGCAGCCCCAAGGACAGCCCGAGGGCAATGGGAGGTGTCCCATAAGAAATGCTTGGGAACCAAAGACCAGACAGACCCACGGGGGGTCAGGGATGAGGGGGCATGCCGTGAGCCCCTCAGCAGACCAGACAGAAGAATCCAAGCTTCGCTCCACAAGTATTATTGAGTATCCCAGCTCCATGCAAAGTGCTGGGAACACAATGGCTGCCAAATAGGCACTGTGCTAGCTCTCAAGCAGTTGGCACCTGAGCCAGGGCACGGCACTGATGACAAAGCCAGGTACGTGCTTGTGCAGGCACGCACGCACATACACACAGATGCGCGCACGCGCACACACACAGCCAGAGAGGCTGTGAGCCCGCCAGGGAGGCATCTTCTGGGCGCGGTTGGAGGGGTGTTGGTCAGGGAGTGCTTCTGGGAGGCGGTGGTGCTGCCTTGAAGTTGGAAGAAGCAATGGCCTTGGGGTGGAATGGAGTGTTGGGAAGGGGCATCAGCTTGTGCAAGCGTCATACAAGGCTGGCACACTTGAGGAACTGAAAAACAGGTCATGTGGCTGCAGGAGGAAGAGAGCAGACCAGAGAGAGGCTGTGAGGGAGGCCAGGGCCCGGGGGCCATGCCTTCGTCCTGAAAGCAAGAAGTCATTGAAGGTTATGACACACAGGGGTGGGGGAGGAGTATAAATGGTGGTGACATAGTTGGACAGACAGGAAAACCAAAGAGAAAGGCCTGGGGACAACACTGGCCCTGGATGAAGATGGACACAGACAGATGGACTTGAGAAATACTAGAGAGGTGACGTGAGTAGGGCCCGGGGATACATTGGTGGCCTGGAGAGACCATCTCAGTTCTTCCTTGCAAAGCTGAGTCACAGTCTGTCTGAGGAGTGGCAATCAGGTGACACAGGGGCTACAAGAGCAGAACTCAAGCAGATGACAGTTCCCAGCATTGCCAGGGGCTGCGAGGTGCAGCCTTTGACAGGACCTGGGGTCTCCTTGTTCCTGCCTCTGCTCTCTGGAGCCTGCCTGGGGGCAGAACAGTAACAAGGGCAGGAAAGGAAACGCAAACCAGCCAATTCCAAACGCGTCCTGAGGAAATGGTCTGGCGCTGAGAAGCGGGCTCCCACCCCCGACCGCAGGGAGCCGCTGCCCAGGAGCCGTCCTGGCCCTGGGCCTTACAGAAATGTCTGCCTCACACTGCCATTTGGTGGCCGGGGTGAGAGAGGGCCACCTCCCATCCTAGGCGGTGACCCCAGGGCTGCCTGGGGGCTCCCGAATCTGGCTTGTCTGAGAGTTTTCTGCAACCTCCCATTCGTCCGTTTGGGACATTTCCCAGGGCAAAGCTGTCAGCTGTGACACATTCCCGGAATACCTGATAAACAGACAGTATTCCTTTATCCCTCCTGCTTGGCCAAGCGCTGTGACTGTGGCTCAGGATGCCTCCGTTCACTCTGGAAGAGGGCGGCCTGTCCCAGCCCCCATCCCTTCTCCCTTCTCCTTCCCGCGTGCTCTCCCCTTGCCTCCTTCTCTCCCTTCCTCCTCCTCTCTTTTTCCCATTCTTATTCCCTGTCCCACCTCCGTCCCAGCCCTTTCTCCGGGTCCCTCGTCGCTGGAATGCTCACCCTCACAGAGGAGCTTTCTACAACCATTTCCCAACTGCATTCGCAGCCCTTGGAGGTAGGAGATCTCTCACCAGAACACACCTGAGGTGGCCCTTCCCAGCCAGCAGAAAGTGACCTCAATGGTGGGGTACTGGGAGCTGGGGCAGTGGGGGGCCGCCCGGGGGCTTTGCTGCGGTGTGCTCACACTCTTGCACGTGCTCCAGCAGCTCCTGTCACTGCCCAGGGACCCCTGCTCTTTGGCACTGACACCTGAGTGCGGGGGGCCGGGACCACCGGCCTCCTTCAGCCCACACGAGCAAACGCGGAGTGCTCGGCGGGGGTCACTCAGGAAAGGGCTGTCGTTTATGGAGCACGCTTATTTCCTGAAGACCGAGATGCCTGTGTTTAACATATTTTAGAACAATGTCTGGAAACTGCACTTGACTTTTTCAAAAGTACCTAAATTTCTGAACTTCAGCGTGTGGAACGTTTCACACATAACCTAAGGATGACAAAGGGACTTGCGCATCGCATGCATGTTGATGTGGCCATGTTTCATGTCTGGATGCATGGAATGCTTTGAGAATTGAAAACCAACATGCATCCAGGTGCTAACAGCCCCTCCGTGTGCCAGGCCAGCACTGTGCTGGGTGCTGAGGATAGACACACAGAGATGGCAGAGTCCCAGCGTTCATGGGGCTTAGGTTAGAGTGTGGGACACAGATAACAAACAACTGAACAAGGAAGCAGTTAGGCTCTGGTGCTCACACCACACAGGGTGATGTGACTGAGGTTGGGGTGGGTGCCTTCGTGGCAGGGTGGCCATGGAAATGTGACCTCTGAGCTGGGGTGGTGCAGAGCTGGGCAGGGCTTTCTTCGTGGGAAGGCCAAGGAGTCCAATGTCCCTGAAGGCTGCTGAGGCCCGTGTGCACCAAGGACAGAAGGCAGGTCAGCGATGGGAAAGCCTGTGGCCAGTAGGGCAGAGGCCAGGCCATGGCACCCCTCAGGCTTGCTGGTATGTGTCAGCGAGCTGACAGGTTATGAGCAAGGGGGTGATGGCAGGCCCCGAGGTACATTGTGAAAAGGCCGTTCTGGTAACTCCATGAAGAATAAAATGCAAATGTATCCATTTGCTTATTCTTCCTTTAAAATAAAACGTTACTGGGAGTCCGCCCTTTTAGTTACCACCAAGTTATGTGAGGAATAAGGCCATGTCCCAGCGGACGAGGACAGCCAGCCCACAAGGCGCTGGGTGCGGGGCGCGCCGGGAGCCCGGGAATGCGCATGCGCGCCATACCGAGCTGCTGAGAGCTCCAGGAGCCCCGGGGAGCCCACAGGGTGCTGGGGAAACGAGGGGAGGCCGCCCGGGAGCTGGGCCTTGAGCTGGTGGTTCTTGTTGACCAGGAGGGTGTGCCGAGTACAGAGGCAGGTGGCAGCAGGAGGGGTTGGGGGGTACCCAGAACAGCACTGGGAGCGTGGGGGTGGATGAAGAACGGCTCTAGTCCTAAACAAAGAGCTTTGTTCTTTTTCTGAAAGTGTGGGGGAAACCCTCCAAGTGTGGGGCACTAGATAACAGGGTCACACCTGCTTTAGGAAACTAAACTGGAGCAGTGCGCTTTGCTTTGGGCTCCCCCAAATCCAGGTCAGAGACTGCGGACAAGCAGACCTTTGGAGGACACAGGCACCCTGGGAGGCAAGTGGGCGACCGCTGGACGAGGGAGGCAGCCAGTGAGGGAGGCCAGGAAGCCAGCGGCATTAGGCGGGCAATGAGCGTAACCCCTAGAGCAACCCTAGCAACTGAGCCTCGGCGCCACCCCAGCCGAGGACGAGGTGCCGGGCGTGTGCTGACCAGCTGCTGCTCCCAGACTGGGAATCACCTGGAGTGAGGACAGCTCAGCCTCCCACGGACCTGGGAGGAGCCTGTGGGAACAGCAATGCCCGCCTGCCGTGGAAGTCAGGTGGAGCCCTCCAAGGGGTGGGCGGGACACTGCCAAGTCGTCCACAGTGACGGGCGTGGTAGGGACTGGGAGGGTGGGTCATCCACAGTGACAGGCCATGGTAGGGACTGGGAGGGTGGGTCATCCACAGTGATGGGCCGCGGTAGGGACTGGGAGGGCAGGTGGGAAGGGCACGGAGCCCAGAGAAGTGAAGTTGGTGAGCGATGCCACCATCGCGTAGCCTTTCTGCCCGTTTCAGTCCTCTTGATGCTATCATTTCAGAAATTTTGTTTTTTATTAGTTTCATGTATCCAAACAGTGTAATTAAATATTTACACACCTCACAGAGTGATAAACCCCAACAAGCCTAGAATTTCGTTTTAGAAAACACTAATTGAGAAGTGCCAACAGACAACATCCTGCACGCTTAGCTGTTTTCCCACCCAAGATAAACAAATTGCATCTTGACATCTGATGTGTGAATGTGCCAGCTTGCAGGAGGCAACTTGAACTGTCACCCCAAGTAAGGACCCCTGCACGATGTCCTGTCCTCACAAATAGAATTTTCTCAGGCCATCGTGCTTCTGCAACTCAAGAGAAGGGGACAGTGGTCCTTGGATGTCTGGCAGCTTCACGAGGTTTTGTTCTGTGTTGTGTTGTGTTGTGTTTTGCATGCTTATGTTTGTTAAATGCTGCAAACTACTTCAGCAATTCCATCTCAGCAGAACTGCTCCTCCGGAGGACACGTAGGCCCTTTCCCCTCTTTGCATAACTCCTGGCTGCAGCACCTAACTGACATCGATTTTCCTCAGCGAGCACCCTCTCCCAGCACCCCTGCAAGAGGCTGGACACAGGGGCTCCCTGAGGAGTTACAGACTTCCATACCACCGGTCCGCAGCACGATAAAAGAGCCTGAGATTTCTGAGTCTCTACGCCATAAGAAGGGCCCCTGAGAAGCGGGGGTCAGAGCAGAAGGTAGTGAGGACACCGGCTGTCACAGCAACTACCTCAGACGGCTGAGGGTGGCAACGCCCCATCTTAGTCCATTCCGGCCGCTATGACGAAGGACCATAATCTGGGTGGACACCAACAGCAGAAACTCAGCCTCGGTTCTGGAGGCTGGAAGTCCAAGATCAAGGAGCCAGCAGATGCAGCCTCTGGTGCAGACTCTATTTCTGGTTCTTAGATCTGTCTCCTCACTGTAACCTCACATGGCAGAAGGGACAAGGGAGCTCTCTGAGGTCTCTTTTATAAGGACACTGATCCCCTTCACAAGGGCTCTAACCTCGTGACCTAGTCGCTTCCACAATTCCTCCACCTCCTAACACCATCACCTTGGGGAAATAGGTTTCGACATATGAATTTGGGGGGGACACAAACATTCAGTTCACAGAACACCCCCTCCCACGTCACTGCATAAGCCCATGTGTATCGGGACACCAGAAAGGACAAAAGAAGCCATAGCTGGTGATGTGCTCCAGTTTGGATCCTTCCAGAAGCAGACCCAAGACAAAGATATGGGTGTAAGTGACCTGATCCCACGATAAAGGAGCAGGGAGGTGGGAAAGCGACCCGGGGAACGGAAGGGGCCTGCACAGGGTGTGCCGACAAGCAGCTACCACTGAGGCTCAGTCGCCCCGGGAACTTTAGGAGCCAGTGGAACCATGCGCCTCTGAGTTACCCCACCCCGATGAGCATTTCTGAGGTCTGTCCTGGAGGAGGGGAGCGTTACCTCCCAGGTACTTCCCTCTGCACACCAGCAGACTTCCCAGACCTCAGTAGGCCCCAGGGCACAGAGATACAGGTTCTGGCCATTGGAAGCCATGTGGCCTGCTTGCCCTGGAGTGGGGAGGGGGTGGACGGACACACAGGCGGGAATGACACCATGTACTGCATGGCACGTGGAAGGTCTTACCTCCTACCCTCAGGCTTCTCTCCATACTTACAAAGTGCTTCACATTTTCGCTCTGACCTGCCCGGTGGCCCAGGACCCCCCAGGATAATGACACTGACCCCCGCTTTGCATCTGTAGATGGCCTCTCCCTCCCTTCCTGAACTCCACCCTGTGGACGGCCTACCCGTCCCGGGCCACGTGTGACTGGTTCATCCATGCTCCACTAATTCATGCTAAGATATTTTAGCAACTAATAATGACCCAATGTGGCCACCCAGGGCTTCACTTTATTTCGTAATTATTTTTTCAACTTTATAAAGGTTTTATTTACATACAATAAAATAGACCACTTAGTGCACAATTCAATGAGTTTTGACAAACGTGTACTCCGGGTGTACCCACCAGCCCTGTTAAGATATTGAATATTTTCATCCCACGTAAAAGGAAACACGCAGCATGATTTCCCTTTGCGTTTGGCTTCTCGTGGTCAGTGCCATGGTGTCGCACCCTCGGTAGTCCATCCTTTGCATTGCTGAGTACCATCCCACTGTACGTAAACTAACCAGAGGAGTCAGTTTATTCACTCAGATGGACACTAGGCCCATTCTAGGCTGGGGCCCCTGTGAAGAGAACGTCTGTGGACATCTGAGTCCAGGTCTTTGTGTGGACATACTCAGATGCTGTCCTCTCTCTCCCAGGCAAACACCTCAAAGTCAAATGACTGATAAGTTAAAGTTCAACTTTACAAAAATCTGCCAATCTAGTTTCCACGTGGATGCCCTTTCCATTATTTTTTTAAAAACAACTAATATATGAGTATCCATTACAGAAAAATAAAAAATACTGAGAAGTTTAGAAAAATAATTTAAATTAAATGAAATATCTGCACCCAGCAATAAGCATTTTAACCTCGCATGGTCTTATCAGCTATTACCTGGTTACAAAGAACAGAAACTATGTCAAGCAAGAAGGAATTTTCTTAGCAGGACACAAAGGCCCCTCTTAGTGATAGGTGGTGGGGAGCTGCAGCTGAATCCCATGATGGTGACAGGGATTAGGGTGGCCGTTCTCAAGCTCCCTGTCTCCCTCACTCTGCCTCTCCCTGTGGCTATGGGTCTGTCCTCTCTATGCCCCTGTCCCTGAGTGGTCATATCCAAAAGCACTTGTGCTCAGCACCACCTGCTTTCCAGGACTCTGTTTCTGTCCTGAACAGAACAAATCTGGTTCGTCAGCCTTGCTCAGCTGTCCATTCCTGGTCTGATCAACATGGCTAGGACAGGGTCCCTGACACAAACGTGGCAACTGGGACAGGGGCAAGGGCAGAGATATGTGGGTTGGAAAACAGTGGTTAGCATGGCTAAGGCTGTGCCTCCACCAAAGACTATTCTAAAGGAAATGTTCCATAGTCTATTTTAAAAATGAATTTACAATCTCTTGTGAACACGCCTTCATGTCATCGAAAGTATACCTGTATCTCTTTTGTAGTGTGTACATCCTGGCATCCAACCATGGGGTGTACCTCAGCAGATGGAACAAATCCCTTCGTGCTAAACATTTAGATTATTTCTGATTATTCCCTCTAATAAACTGTTCTTTGGTGAACACTCTTGTACATAGTTATTTTATTATTTTCTTTGGACAAATTTCGTAGAACATTCTGGATCCAATATCTACAACTGTTTCATTTCATCTTCACGGTAACATCATGAAGCAGGTATTAGCACCCTCGTTTTACAGATGGGGAAACCGAGGCAACATAAAAGTAGACAGCTCTTAGAGTCAAACTCCTGAGGGGGAGAGAACAGGTATTCAAACCCACATCGGAGGCAGAGAAGACTCTTGGACCTAAATGTGAGCAGTGATGGGCGAGCCACAGTCAAAGTGAGGGCTGGCTCCGTCTGACGGAAAGCACATTGTGTCATCACCACCCAGTGTGAGTTCTCCTTCCATCACCTTGTATTTGGGTGCCCCTCCCTCCTCTCCTGCCCCCTCCCCTCTTGCCCCCAAATAACCCTTAAACTATTGACTGTGTCCATGGGTCTTTGGTTGTTTGTTTATTTTTTCTTTGTTGCTTTCAGTTTTATATTCCACATATGAGTGAAGTCTTTGTTTTTTGTTTTTTTTTTACTATTGATATATGATTTATTTTCTACAAGAATTCCAAGACTTAACAATCAACATTGTCTTTTTATCAATTACCGTTGACATACAATATTATATTAGTTTAAGGTATACCATATAGAATTAGACATTTATGTAATTAGGGAAGTGATCACCCCATTAAATCTGATACCACCTGGGACCATATATAGTTATTACAATGTTATTGATTATATTCCTTATGCTGTACTTTACATAACTATTTTGTAACTACCAATTTGTACTTTTTAATAGTTTTCTCTTTTTCACCCTCACCCCCAACCTTCTTACCAGCTAGGCACCATTAAAATGTTCTCTGTATCTATGACTTTATTTGTTTTGTTTGTTCTTTAGATTTCACATACAAGTGAGATCAGATGGTGTTTGTCTTGCTCTGTCTGATGTACTGCACTCTACAGAGTATCCTCTAGGTTCATCCATGTTGTTGCAGATGGCAAGATTTTATTCCTTTTTATGGTTGCATAATATTCCTTTGTATTTATGTACCAGTTCTTCTTTTTTTTTCCTTTTTTTTTTAAATTCATTTTTATTGTTAGACTTATTGGGGTGACATCTGTTAGCAAGGATTACATAGGTTTCAGGCATACAATTCTACAGTGCATTGTCAGCTTCTTGTATAATCAGTTCACCACCTAATGTGACTTCTCTTTCCATCACCTTATATTTAGCTTCCCCCCTCCTCTCCCACCCCCTCCCCTTTCTCCCCTCCCTAACCCACTCGTCCCCAAATAAACATTAAACTATTGATTGTGTCCATGGGTTATTTGTTTGTTCATTTCTTTTTTCTTTGCTTTCAGTTTTATATTCCGCATATGAGTGAA
>PVJL010006737.1:0-87651 GCA_004026885.1 Lyroderma lyra | reverse complement strand
GATTTGTGGATTTCTCAACAGCCGGTTTGTCACTCAGGGTCCTCTTTCTTGGCTCCTGGATGGCCGTTCAATTGTGTTTTCTGGGAGAAGCTTTAGGAACCTCCTCTCCAGTCGCCATCTTGTCTTCTCTCTCCCTGAGCATCATTTCTGCCTTATAGAAGAGAGTGATCAAAAGGACCCAGAAACCCACACCAATATCCCTTTTCCTCCCTTGCCACCTTTCAGAGAAGTCACCATATCCTTAGCTGGGCAATATCACTTTATTTGGTGCCCAAAGCTAACTGAACATTATTAGGTCCAGGAGTACCCCTAGGACATCTGTTGCTGCAGACTTGAAATGGAACTCATATCTCTATATATTCTAATATGAAAAGTTATCAGTAAAATAATAAAGATGCTAGTATGAAAAGTTTATTCCAACTTTGTTTCTCGTAGTTCTTTTTCAGGGTTCCACTCTCTTCAATGAACATATGACCCCTGTCCAGCCTTCAGTACTAATGACTGAGCCCTATGAAGGCATGGACTACAGATCAAAGCAAAGGACATGTTTTCATAGAGGATCCTTAAAAGAATCCAGTGCTGAATAGTGGGAACCCTCCAGAGAATTAACTGTATAAATGAAAGTGTGAGACTTGAGATAAAAACCAGGGAGTGGCTCACATGTTAGCCCCAAATCTAGAGTGAGACATTAAGGCTTATGTGTGACCCCCAAATCTGGAGTGAGAAGTAGGAAATTCTTTCATGGGTCTTCGGACTGCACATGCAATGGCAGCAGGCATAGAGAAGGGCAAGTTCTGACATCACATTTCTGGTTTCTTGGATGAACGGTGATTGTCTCTAAGAGAAGCAATGAATGATCTTATTCCACTCAGTCTTCTGTATTTGCCCCATGTTCTATCACAAGCAGGTTTTACTTTTTTGATTGAAAAAAAAATGGATCATATATTCTTTGAGAAAGGTGGAGGGAAGAACATAAACATAATTGCCAAAAGTTTTGATAACTCATTATATTTGGAAATAGTCACTAACCAGACCACTTCCCAGTCCTTCGAATTTCTTTAAGTAGGCACCTTATCCCCCGACTTGTCCCCTAAATGTCTCTTCTGGGCATATTAATCCTCTTTCTCCAGGTCCATTCTAGTTACCACACAGTAGACTCATTACAACTCTACTCAGTAGAAAATGGGTTGAAATTAGGATGAAATAGTCTTGGACACTTTAAGGAGGTTTCATTTCAAAGGACCTGTGAGAAGCCCCCAAAAGGAAAGAGACCATGAGTCTCCATGTAATTATTTTTAATGAACATTAATTTGGGGTTAAAACTCTCTTCCTGTCCATATTTTTCTCCTAGGAAGAGTGGCTGAACTGCCAGAGAAACTGGCTGTACCTGGAAAGCATTTTTAACGCTCCAGATATTCAGAGGCAACTGCCTGCAGAGGCCAAGATGTTCCTTCAGGTGGATAAGTCGTGGAAGGAGATCATGAGGAAGGTAAACCGGCTGCCCAATGCGCTTCGTGCCGCCACTCAGCCAGGTATGAAACAGCAGTTTGAAAACAAACAAAAACACTTGATAATCCTCTAAAATGCCTGTCACTTCTAAGAGCCGAATCCTATGCGGTACTCGCCACCCTTGCTTCGAGTCAGCATTGCCCCCAGGAGCATTGGTAGTACACTGGACATGTTTGCAAAGGGAATGGAACCCTGCTCTCGTCGTTGTTCATCTCTCAGCTTAGTTCGTAGTTTTGTTGCAGGAGAATCTGCTTCTTTTTGCTCTCTTTATCATTTGAGGAGGCAGCCACAGCGTGCCAGTCCCACTTCCATCTCACAGTTTTGACGATAAAGCATACAGTTACATTCCACCAATCCATTCTGCTAAAGCTCTCAGACTTATGACCATAAAAATTCCCATACTTTATTTTTAATGAATTCATTAAAACAACTTTAAAATCTTACCACTAATTGTAATTCTAACGTAAAGGTTGAAATGTGTTTTAATAAATTTTTGTTTCTAAGGAGATGGAGTCCAAGTCTTTCCAGGGCCGCGTGCTGTTTATTGAACTTATGCTTTGCATCAAAGCCTCAGCGAGCTTGCTTGTTGTTCTGCAAGTGGCAGCTCATAACCTACCCTGGTGACTACCCGCAGACGGCTTCCCTGCCAAGCAGAGGCAGCCTGCGAGGCTGTACACTTTTTGCCCAAAGACTGTTACATAAACCAGAAACAAAAAGGAAAAAACTATATGGTATGATACAATTGAAAATTTAGAACTTTGGGGCCTCTCGAGGCTGCCCATGTGCTTTACCTCCTGGTCCCCTTCCAGGCAGCAGTTACATCACTCCAGCCTGTGCTTTTGTCATCACATCTCCTCTTCTGCCTCTGCCCCTCCTGCCTCCCCTCTTGTGAGGACCCCTGTGAGTACATTGAGCCAACTGGATGATCATGCCATCCTGTGATTCTTAATCACATCTGCCACGTTCCTTTTTCCTCATAAACTAACATATTCTGGGGTTCTTAAACAGGGATATCTCTGAGCAGCCTTTGATCTGCCCACCCCATTTGAATAATGTGCATAGTCAAAGCTTTTACTGCAGGGATAGTAATGTGTTTGATTACAGAGTGCTGCCCCAGTTTTTACAAGACTTACTATATAACTTTTGAAATTAAAAAAAAAAAATCTCATTCCAAAGTACATCTCATCCTAGGGATTTTGGATAAATAAGTGTGAACCTGTATGTATCATTTCAGGTTATGAGAAAGATGTGAAGAAAAATTAAGCAGGGTAAAGGGGCGAGAGTAGCTGGGGTCGGCTGTGTGTGTGTGTGTGTGTGTGTGTGTGATGGAAAGCCTTTTTGATAAAGTGGCTTTTGAGCAGAAACCTGTAGGAATAATGGAATGAGATGTATATGTGCATCGAAGGGAGTACTCCTAAAGGCAGAAGGAAGTCAAAAGAGGTAAGAGTGTCCCTACCATACACAGCTGTTAGCAAGCAGGCTAGTGTGTGTTGGAGTCTTGTGCACAAGGACAAAAGCTTAGGAGGTGAGGCCAGAGAGGTGAGCATGGGTGGGGATTGGGGATTGGACTGGATCATTGATCACATCCTTTGGGATCATGGAAAAGACTGGATTTGATGCTTGGACAGGCAGGGAAGCCGAGCACTGTGATAGGCACCAGAACTTCACAGTTAAATGGGACATGAATCTTGCTCCTTATGGTGCTCCAGTTTAGTGATAAAGACATAGGATCTCATTGCCACAACTTCAGCATCTAAAGATGACAAAGAAAACAGAAGCCATGAGTAAGAATGTGACAGAAAATGTGTAGTGTTCAGAGAACGGCTTTGTTTGGAGGGTCAAGAAGACAACTGTTTGCTTTTGGTTTGTGTGCTCCCAGTGCCCCAAAAGTGAGAGATGCCAGCTAAAAATGTGTCAAATTAAATACTTGTTCAACCATAGTAAATATTAAAATTAATATTAAAATTTATGTTATTATTAAAAGTAATACCTAACATTCTTAGCCAACCCCACAAATTTAAATTTATTAGATTATTTTTATCAAATAAAACCAAAGCTTTAAAAAGGTTAATATCATATTTTACTTCCACTTAGAATTATATTCTCTATTTGTTTTAACATGATTGTATAAATACCTTTTTTCCCCAATGAACAGGACTACTGGAGACTTTTCAAAACAATAATGCACTGCTTGACCAAATTCAGAAGTGTCTAGAGGCATATTTAGAATCAAAAAGAGTTATCTTCCCAAGGTAAGTTTATAAAGCAACCTATAACATTTTTTAGTATAATAGTTAAGACTATCCATTAATTTAAAAGGATATACTTAAAAAGAAACCATAACCTCCAAGCATTAGGGAATCAAAGAGAGAAACAAGAAAGATACACGATAATGGCAATCTAGCTAATATATTGCTTAGGGAGTGTAAATCTTAAAGGGAGATACAGTATTTGGTGAAAGTTTAGGTGGGTAGGTACCTGAGATGCCAGAATAATTTTTGATGGCAGCATTGGGGGGGGGGGGTGCCTGCATATGTCCATGTGTCCACAGATCTGTATGTTTAAAATTAGAGAGACCCACGATGCCTGAGCAGGTTTCTTTAGGTTACTTGGTGCCCTAAGAATGTCACTGTACAAGTTGTCTGAAAGATCATTTCACAAATTCTAAATGAAATTATTTACTCACCTATGTGTTCTAAAAACATAGCAAATGTTATGCGCAGTGTTAAAGATACCAAGGAGGAAAGGCCGATCCCTGCCCTTGAGCTCACGGTTAACAGATGGACAGTCTTGTCAATAAGTCATTATGATACAATTATATAAGACCAGAGTATGACTACCTAGTGGTAGCAAAAGCTCCCAACTTCAGTCTTTTGGGCATGTGGTACCATAACACAGAGAACATTAGCAACATCATTCATCTTTCATGGATTTTTCCTGTTAGCTATTAAGGAAATAGACATTAAGTTCTGTCCTAGGACAAGCACAGAGGCAGCCAGGGTGAGATGCTTATCTGGGTTACTTGGGTGAGAGGCATCATTGCTGAGTACCAGGACAGCAAATGCAAGATCCAGAAGATTTGGTTGAGTTTTAACAGAAGTTGTTGGGCTTTGAAGAATCTTACTCACTGTTACTAAAAATTTTACACAAATCCTACTAAAATGTCCTTCAGGCAACATGGGAAAAGATGGAAGAGTTTGAGGTTTGGTATGTGCCTTTTATCTATTTCACTCTTAAATCAGTGGGTCCCAACCTGGATGGCCCAAGGGCAAAGAAAATCTGTATACTGCATTTGATATTTAAAGAAACATGAACACAGATTTACCTGTGAAAATATTAAACACCAAAAATACCACCTCTTTTTTTTCCTTTTGTTTAGAATTATGTCAGTTAGGTCAGCAATGTTTATTATGATGTCAGGAGACTCTATGAGACATTGATTTCCCTTTACAAGCCTTATGGAAACTTTCTATGTGCCATGGATATGTTAGATCCTGGAGATGCAAGATGAAAGCAATGCTGTCCCTGCTCTCACAGGGCTCATAGTCCAGTCTTTATAATTATCTGTTTCATTAGTTGAAAACAAGGCTTGTGAACAAGTTAATTAGGACTGTCTATGTTATGTTAAAGAAGCAGGATTGATAGAATGTAACCAACAACATCTTCATTTCTAACTAATGACGGCCTCTGCGTTCATTGCTGGGGGCTGCTTTCTTTCTGCCCCTCTAGATATAATCTTGATCAACCCTCATGAATTTTCTGGTCATTCTCAGATAATAGTACAAAAAAACCCTCTTGTCACCTTAACCCAATAAATGATCTATAATAATCAAAACTCTGAATTTCTCTCAAAGTTAAAACTTCCCCTTCTGTGTTCGCTTCGGCAGCACATATACTAAAACTTCCCCTTCCCTAGTCCAACCCTGTTGTAGTGATAATGATGTGTGGCAATCATCCCTCCCTCCCCCACTTCCTGCTAGGTTTCAGAGGTCTTCAGTTTGAAGCAGTAAAGGGAGGAAAGGCAAGGGGACAGGAAAAGCCTGACTTGGCTGGTACCCATCTGACCTCTTTTTCTCTCACATGGGGCCTGCTTTGGACTCGTGGGGTTCCCCTCCAACCCTGAGGGATCTCTCATGGGCAGGTTCCTTCACAGAAGTGAAGTATCCTCTCTGGCCAGGCCCTCCTGCCTTGCCCTCCTCCCTAAGCATCCAGGTATACCCCTATCTCCACTTGTTTTCCTAAGGTCTTCTTCATGCCTCCAAAGGGCCCTATTGGGCAGCATCTAAGAAAATTCCATGCAGGTTGACACCAGCATGGTCCACAGGTATATATTCACAGAACTAAATACAGTTCTTGTTGTCACCCATCCATCTGGCGAATTATATACTAAATACTAAATACATATGAGGTACTGGGCTAGCTTGTAGGGAAAACAAATAATATATCTGCAGAAACTCAAAACCACGTAACAGACATGTGAGCAAATCATTGTTCTAGCAAGAGCTAGCATTTATTATATTACAATTTTTATGAAAAATATTTATCTCTTTTTGTACCAGGCACGAATTTTAGATATTTGAGATGCATCCTCACTAATGTTCACAACAGTTATATTTAGATACATATGGTATCCCCCAAAACCAATAGGATTGGAGATCCAGGAAATAAATGAGTGGGGAAGAGATATGGCTGAGGGATTTATATTTTATGTCCATGTAAGTAAGGTTTTGCTCCAATTTTAAGTTATATTTTAAGTATTTTATTCATTCCAGATTTTACTTCTTGTCAAATGATGAACTTCTGGAGATTTTGGCCCAGACACGAAATCCTCAAGCTGTGCAGCCACACTTAAGGAAATGCTTCGACTCCATTTCAAAGCTTGAATTTGCTCTTGTAACTTCTCCCGAAGGGAAAATTCCTACTGTAGATGGAGAACCAGAAAAAATTTATACTAATGATATTTTAGCAATGCTGTCACCAGAGGGAGAAAGGGTAAGGTGATTTTCATTTCTTATTCTTTACAGGTAAATTTTGTTACACTTCTAAAGTTGAGGGTAGAGGTTTATTCATTGTCACTCTAAGCATTCATCAAGTGCTACTGCTGCTGATACTCTGCTGGCTCAGTGATAACAAAGATAAAATTCTTGCCTTCAAAGATCTCTAGTGGAGACATGGCCAAACAAACAATTGGAAAGCACCACGGTAAATGCAATAACAGAGGCACCTGCTCAGCTCTTGGGAACAGAGAGGAGAAAAACTGGAGCCACGTGTAACTCAACTCTCCCCAGAGGCACAAGAGTGGACTGGTTAAGAGCGTGGTTCTACGGTCACACACCACCTGGATTCAAGTCCCAAACATTAATCTCACCTGTAGCAGGGGAATAAGTACTAGTGCCTAATTAATGAGTGCTGAGACTTTTCAAGTGTTACTCTATGTAAATTACTTAGAACAGTACCCAGTGGGTGCTATGAAAATGTTGGTTTTCATTATTGACATGTTATCAACACATTATTGTCTCTAGGGCACTGCATAGTGCCTGGCAAGCAAGCAAACACATTAGCAGACTGTGGGGAACAAAGTGACTTTACAGAGGGGTATCTCTCTCTTACACACACACACACACACACACACACACACACACACACACACAGCCAAGGAAAATGGAGAGAATTCCATACTGTGGGAACTGTGCAGGAAATGCCAAGGATTTCAGTCCAGTTAGAGCACAGTGGTATATCTGGGGGAGTGAAGGAGCTCATAAACATGTTATTGATGCCCTGATTATCTTCTAGGTTAGCTTGGGGAAAGGCCTCAAGGCCCGAGGCAATGTGGAGGAATGGCTGGGTAAAGTGGAAGAAGCCATGTTCACATCTTTGCGTCGCCTGTGCAAAGCTGCCATTGCTGACTATCAGGGGAAACCGAGGACAGACTGGGTGATAGCTGGCCACGCTTCCCAAGTAAATTACATGCCTCAAATTTCTGTCACTAATGCCCTTTATGGTGATAGGCATCACATACTCAAGGAAGATGTTTCCATCCAGGTGATCCTGACTGTTTCTCAAATCATGTGGTGCCGTGACTTGACTGAGTGTTTGGAAAGGGACAGTAATCGTTTAGAAGCCCTGGAAGCTTTTGAAAAAGTAAACTTTGAGGTAAGATTTTCAAGAGGGTGACTTGAACATATTGCTGTACAAGATTGTCTGGTGGTTTTTATTGGCATGGTTAATGCAAATTTACTTTCAGCCATTTAATCCTCTGACATGACTTCCAGAACTTTCTCACTAAAACCATTTATGTTCAAGTTTTGTTAGAAATACTACCTTGGCGCTTGTGTAGTATTTTATGTATTTATAAAACTAGAAAACAACAAATTCAAGAGGAAAATGTCAGGATTATTACAGTTTGCAACATTCAAGGGGAGATTGTATTTACTAGGTCTTGGCTATCTCTCACAGAAGTTTATTCAATCCAGGAAAACCCCAGGATTTGTGTCATTTCTATTCTTAGTCTCAAGATGAGCTTTTCTACTATTTTATAGAACTCTCAGGCAACTAGCAATTAAACATTCTACAGGAATTTTAAAGAGTATAGTTAGGAGCTGCCATTTTATAGCAATGCCTAATCTTTAACTCTAAATTCAATTCTACTTTCAAGAAATGTTGCATTTTTAAAGAATCACCCTTAAAACAGAAAAAGAAGGGGATCCTCAATAGAATTGCATGTCAAAGAGCCCCAAAGAAGAGGAAAAACTCCCTAAGGAAAGTACCTGATTGCGATTGACACCACTGAAAATTCAGCACAGCAATTAAGGCCTTCAGGACTGCAAAGTGTCAATTGCATGTCTTTGAAAAAGAATTAACCATTTAGGTTAGATTCCGGAGCTCAATCTATCAGAAATGCTTTTATTTAATCATTCTTTGGCCTGCTTAAAATGCTGGCACTTTCTGATTATCAAAGGAAAAACTACTGCCCCAAATGAGGCGTACTACCTTAATCTCATTTAATTTTTAAGGAGAACGATCTTCTCTAACGATATCACCATGTGGTGGTCAAGAGCATGGGCTTTCCTGAGACATGTCTACTCACGTGTCATTTTTGTCACTTTATAACTGTGTGACTTCCATCAAGTTACTTCGCTTCTCTGCCCATCAGTTTCCCCTACTGGAAAATGATGGTGAAAATAGTATGCACTTCTTAGAAGTCTCATAGAAATTAAATAAGTTAAATTGTTGTCCTGCTTGGTCACCAAATTATAGATTCTTAAAATTAGATAGTTTTGGCAAATGCCTACTTGAAGTTTAAGAGTAAAACGGTATCTGTGTAAGCTAATTTTTAGTATATGTGCTGCCGAAGCGAGCACTGTAAGCTGATTGTGGAAAATTCATTATGATGACTTCTTTTTTAATTTGTAGAGATTAAATGCCCTGGCTGCAATAGTTCGAGGCAGTCTTCCTAAATTACACAGAAACATCATAACTGCCTTAATTACTATCGACGTGCATGCAAGAGACATAGTCACCGAACTTGCTCAAGCCAAGGTACCTGTTTCATTTAAGTAAAATCATGTATTTCTTCTGAAATTAATGCATCTAATGTGTGTATTATTGTTATTACTTACGTAGGTAGAGAAAGTCGAATCCTTTGACTGGCAGAGACAACTGCGCTATTACTGGGACATAGACATAGATAATTGTGTGGCTAGAATGGCGCTCTCTCAGTACACTTATGGCTATGAATATTTGGGTGCATGCCCAAGATTAGTTATTACTCCTCTCACGGTAAGTTACTGATCACTTTGGTTAGTGTTGATGCAAGAATGCTTTGTTATCGAAATAGCCTGGAAAAGTTTCATATAATGTTAGCTCTTAAAAGGGTTTAGTATGAGTACATCTTTGTGAAGCAGAGGTTTGCATTAATTTATTATGTGCCTGGATCTTTGAGTATATCTCAATTGCTATAAAACCTTCGTAGAAAATAATGACCTTCCTCCTATAGAAAGGAAAGGACTTATGAATCAGTGGCTAGAGGCAGTTCCCTTCAGTCATGACAATTTCTCCATTTCTTCAGGATCGCTGCTACCTTTGCCTCATGGGGGCTTTGCAGCTCGACCTGGGAGGTGCACCAGCTGGTCCTGCTGGCACTGGGAAAACTGAGACTACCAAAGACCTCGCAAAAGCTCTTGCCATCCAGTGTGTGGTCTTCAACTGTTCTGATGGCTTGGACTACAAGGTAGAGTCCTGGCATCTAGACACTCACATTAAGCACTTTATGTGGCTTTCTCTACTTGCAACATGACATAACCAAAGAAGGAGAGGAGAGGGTTGTTGCCTTACAATTGCCAAACTGTCTATCCCCCCATACATTCCCCATGACATCCTAAGGCAGGAGCTAAGCGTGGAGGCCACAGGGGCATAGAATACCTCACATCACCCTGTATGGCCCTGGAGGATGGCTGATTAGTCAATGACGGGTAAAATTCCTCAAGGGAGGAACAACCTAAGACAGGCACAGTCACATAGGGGCCAACAGGAGAGAGCTTGAGCTCTACAGAGGTGAGGCACAGCCCCTCACCCTCTCTGAGGTTAATCATCAACCCCCTGGCTGCCTTGTGTCCCACGCTGCTCCCATGGTGACCTGAAAGAACAATATCGGTCGTGTGCCAACAGGAATGATTTAGGTATTGAGTCAACCCCCTGGGGTGGTTTCAGTACACTGAGTCCTTGGGGCTATATGTTCTTATAGAGACACAATGCATATTGAAACACAATGGGGAATTTCGGGAAAAAGGCAGTCCCCTAGGCAACGTAACGCACAGACCGTGGAATAACCAGTTTCGCTTCCTTGTACGCTCACCAATAAAAGCTATGCGTCGGCTCCATTCTGGATGCCTGGTCCTGTGAGGCTGGGTCCCTCGGCCCCACTTGAAACATATTCTTGACTCCTGTGCTTCTTAACTTTGTGTCGCCCTACTCATTCACCCACTGCCCATGTCATGCTGGATGCAACGGGGGTGATGGAATGCAAGGGGAAAATAGTGTGCAAGGGATGGCTAAAGTGGAATAGATAGCACAAAGGAAAAGCGTCAACCAGCCTAAGGTGGTCTTGGGTGGTTAAGGTGTTGGGATCAAGGCCAGGGGAGACTTTGTCAAATGACGGTAAAGTTAAAAATCTATTCATTTCAATAAGTAGAAAGAAGAGAGACGAAATATAAGATAACACAGCAGGGGAATCTAGGAACAAGGAATAAGCTTACAGGAAGAGATGAGCAATTCAAAGAGTTGTATATTGGAAATATGTAGGAGGTGAGAATTCGTGGTAAGCTTGTCGATATAGCAGTTCTCAAATTTTTTGGTCAGAGGCCTCATTTACACTCTTAAGAAGTGTTGAGACTGCATAAGCTCTTATTTGTATGTTTTGGGTTGCGTCTGTTGATATTTACCATGTTAGAAATTAAAACTGATATATTTAAAATATCTATATTTTAACATGTTAACATAAACATATTTTCTGTGAAAAATAATTATTTTCTCAAACAAAAAATTTAGTGAGAAGAGGGACATTGTTATATATCTTTGAAAATCTCTAATGTTTGGAATAATAGAAGACAGCCAGATTCTCACATCTGCCTTTGCGTTCAGTCTTTTGAGAGAGACTTTTTTGATTGAAGAAGATTTAACCTCACACAGATATGTACCCAAAAAAGAGAGCAATATTTCAATAACTTTCAGATAATTGCTGATATTCTTCTTTGAAATTACACTAAAACTTGACAAGTAGTTTTTTGAAGATAATTTGCAATGTGGAAACTGAAATCATATCAATAACTTTTTCATACTTTGTAGTCTCATGAGAAAATGAGAGAGAAAAAGGCAAATAACATTTTAGTATTATTATGAAACTACTTCTACCTTGCAGACCCCCTGAGAGAAATTCTCGGGCTTGCAGGGATCCCCAGATAATGCTTTGAGAACTGCTATTTTAGTACATTAATCCCTACTTTGGAAAGTAGTCACATTTCCTGAAGGGTCTAAAGGATCTTCAGAAAAAAGACAAAGGCCACCCTTGTCATATCCCAGTCAAATGTGTGGCAAGAGGAAGGCTTCCTGCTCTGCCACCCCGACCTTGTGCGTACCATCGGGAAGGTGGTAGCAGGAGCCTTCCCCAGAAGCAGAAGCAAGAGAAGGACAAATCAGCCATGTGTATCCACACAGAGGTTACTGACAATTAGATTTGACTTCCTGCTGGACGTTCAGGAAGCATTCATGAAGGGAAAGAAAGGAGCTTCCGGTCTGCCTCCAATATATTAACACTGAGTCTCTCTAAATAATTTTTTTTCTTTTTTCTTTTTCTATTGAGGTATAATTGGCATACAACATTATAGTAGTTTCAGGTGTACAACATAATGATTCTATATTTGTGTATATTGCAAAATGATCACCATAACGAGTATAGTTAGTATTCATCACCACACATAATTACAGAACATTTTTTTCCTTTTGATGAGAACTTTTAAGATCTACTGTCTTAGCAAGATTGAGTCTTAAAACTGGGGGAACTTATATGTCATGATTAACAAGCATGTTAAGCAAAATAAAGTCCCTTTATTATATATTAAAAGTGATTTTAAACCCTTAGAGCCAACCTTGATAAATATACCTATAAAATATATATAAATATACACACACACACACACACACACACACATATATATGTGTGTGTGTGTGTGTGTGTGTGTGTGTGTGTGTGTATGTGTATATATATATATATATATATATATATATATATATATATATATACACATATATAATTTTTACTTTCCTGGAGTCTTACCTCTTATGCTCACTTCAGCAAGTGATTATCAGAGGTGACATAGACAACATAAAATCACTCCAGTAGAAAAAAATTTCCTTCTTTTTGTCTTCTGTTGGTGCCACTGACACTTGATGTCACTGTTGTAAAGCAGTGATCCAGGCCAGGCAGTCACTCTCTACCGCTGGACACTACGCCATGAGCCAGCTGTGGCCACTTCTCAACCCTGACGACCAGCATCATTGTGAGCTTTGACTTTAAAAGACAAAAATGACAAGAAAGACCTTTATAAAAACACTCGACGTAACTAGGAATAGAAGACAACTTCTTCAGCCTGATAAAGAGCATCTAAGAAAAACTCACAGCTGATATCCAGTTACTGGTGAAAGACTGAATGATTTCCACCTAAGATCAGGAATAAGACAAGGATGTCTGCTCTCCTCTTTTATTCAGCATTGTGTTCGTGGTCCTAGCCAGGGCAATTATGTGAAAAATGAAATAAAAGGCATCTAGATTGGAAAGGAAAAAGTAAAACTATCTCTATTTACAAATAGCATAATCTTGTGTTTAAAAAAATCCTGAGGAATACACACACACACACACACACACACACACACACACAATTAGAACTATTACTAAACAAGTTACAGCAAGATTGCAGAATACAAAATCAATATATAGAAATCAATTGTATTTCTATATAGCAACAGTAAATAATCCAAAAAAGAATATTAAGAAAACAATTCCATTTGTAATAGCATCAAAAAGAATGAAATACTTAGAACTAGATTTAACAAAATAAGTTCCAACTTATACTCTCAACTCTGTGCCTGTTGATAAGATTCCCCTAGTCAAACAACTCTTCTTATTAAAGGGACCAACCCAGCACAGTTTCTGCTTATCCCTGACAGGTTTCAGTTTCCTGCCAACCTGTGGAATTATTCACACAAGCTTATAAATCTTCCCATGGGAAGCAGGGTTACCTCACCCCCTAAATCAGTGGTTCTCAACCTTCCTAATGCCACGGTCCTCAGGTTGTGGTGACCCCCATAAAATTATTTTCGTTGCTACTTCATAACTGTAATGTTGCTACTGTTATGAATCGTAATGTAAATATCTGATATGTGTTTTCCGGTGGTCTTAGGAGACCCCTGTGAGAGGGTCATTCGACCCCCAAAGGGGTCACAACCCACAGGTTGAGAACTACTGCTAAATACTTCAAAGGCATAAGGTGTCTGTCTCAATTTTCCTAGGATTAAGGGTGCTCCTGCAGTGGGACTCACAATTTTAAAACTGGAACAATCCTGAGCAAAGCAGAATGAGTTAGTTACCATAGTCTCAAATATTGACAGCCATTCCCTTTATAGCAGGAGACCAGGAGCTTTTCCTCTGGGCAAAGATCTGAAGGTATAGACAGTGGAGGTTCTACAACTAAATGGTCTAGTCAGATCAACCTCATAGTGAAGCTCATACTAGTATGTGAAACAGCACGTCCCCAAAGTACGTTTCTTGGAATGCTACTACAATACACGCAGAACAAAAAAAATCTGTGCTATGCTTCATTTCCCTTCTAGGTTTCCACAACTCAGAGTAGCATATTAAATACTTTATGAAGTCCTACAATTAGGGAAGCTGTTTAGCTTTATTTAATTTAGCAAATCCTAAATGTATTTGACCCTGGATGCCTTTTGGCCACTAACACACAGAGCTAATGTTGTCGTTTTTCTAAAAGTTACACAAATACCTGTGTAATGTCTAAATATAGAATATTATCACTTAAATTGTCCAAGTAAATAGCAATTCATACATTTTTACAGAGTAAATCATACTTACTTAGAAGCATCTCCAGACATTAGTGTTTTGTGGGCCATGTTCTTTAAAAACCCTGCTCCTTTAGAAATAAAAATTAGAGAAGAAAGGACAGTGCTGGGAATGTCTTTTCATTAATAAAAACAGTAGAAGTGCAACACAAGCAGTAAGCTATTTCACAGTAGCTGAACAAAGAGAGGAAGTAGATACTGGACAGTCTGCCTAGGAGGGGAGATTAGGAGAGGAGACCTCTATGCCCACAGAACAGGGTGCCAGAGGTGGCCTCTGCGTGCACTCAGTAGAGAATATGAGACACTGCTCTGCAGCATCCCACTGATTCGTGTGTTTCTGCTCCCACTCCCATTGTTACAGGAAAAAGGGTCCTTGGCTTTACTCAGGAAAGAATTCAAGCTTGAGCCTGGAAATAAAGCGAAAGTAGTTTATTGAATATAGATCTATTCCATAGGCAGAGCAGAGGTTACCTCTGAGTGAGAGACAACCTCGATTTGAGGTGTGGCAGTAATTTTTATTTGGTAGGCATTTTACTTGGAAATGGAGGGGAGGAATATTCTATTAGTCCCAGGAAACAGGCTTTTCCGAGAATCAGGGATACACCCTTTTTTTGTCCTTATATGGTCCTCTCCGGAGGTGCTATTGGCACTGGTGGGTATGTCATTTAGCCTGGAGTTGTACTACATGCTACAATGACCATATAATGTGGCTGGAGGTTACTTGGAGGTAAATTTCATCATCATCTTGGTCTTGGCCCCCAGTTCTGACTGGTTTCCTTATCACATCTTGATTTACTGGTCCTTTGCCTTCTGGTAGTTAATGGTTTTTCTCAGAGGCTTAGCCCCACATCTATCTCACTATTAAGTGTCCTCATTATTCATCAGAGATGCATCAGGTTTTATTAATGGTAATGATTTTATTTTATATTAGCCATAATAATGTTATTTGTTTTATATCTTCTCAACTCAAAATTTTATTCATGCATGTGAGATGAATTTACTACAAACTTCATTTTATATTATTAGGGAGTCATCACTTAAGCTCGGTCATTCCTGGAAGATGTGCACTCTCAAAGGCATGATGAGCATGTGCTGGGAGGCACGTAAAGCTGTAGAATATCCACAATTCATTTATCTTAGATATGTCCTGTGGTCTGTAGTTTTTCTGATTCCTGAAGTACAAGTTACATTTAATATAAGAAATTTAAATATTTATTTATCCTCACTTACACACTACCTCATTCCATAAAGGATCTATTTAACTATCCTTTTAAAATTAAAGAAATAACTACATGTGGAAAAATTCAAACTGTACAGAAAGATCCAAAATTAAAGGTAAAAAGTTTCTGCCCTTTTCACAATTTCTACTCTCCCAAGGCAAGTTTTCTGATTATGCTCATTCATCTGTTTTAAGTTCTTCAAGGGATGGCTATTTTCTATGAAAAAAAAAAAAAACATACATTATTTGTATGCAGAGGGTGCCAAAAAAGTATACACATTACAAGAAAGGAAAACCCTGTATTAAAATTGTAATACTCAGTATATACCAATAACAAAAGATGAATACAAGTCACATTTGACTTCTGCAATTACAAGAGGTGCTCAAAGTGGTTACCATTAGTGTCCAGACACTTCTAATTACGATAAACTACTGCTTGAGCCACATTGACCAAAGCATCCACTTGCATCACTGCACGTGCCCCTGTGCACATCACACACAGTACCACACATCTCAAACTTATCACGAATGCATGCAATTGGTCAGTGTGTTGGAGGTTCAGTTGTATATTCACACCTTCATTGCTGCCGTATGTCCTCAATGTTCCCAAATTTCAAATACCACTTCAGAATGGTCTTGTGCTCCCCAAATGACAACCGTGCTTCTGCTCTTTTCTTTGACTGTACTGCCTGTCACATGGTGACACTAGCATTCATTTGATTAATGTCATCTTTTGAGTAAACATCATACTACACATTGTTGCTATAATTCAATTCAACTTAAAAAACTAAAACATAGATAACATCTCTTAAAATGTATACACATGGGGATGAGTGTGGAGGAGAGGGGAGGAGGGGGAGGGGTGGGAGAGGAGGGAGGGGAAGCTAAATGTATGGTGATGAGAAAAACAGTGTATATACATTTTTTGGCAGCCCTGGCATATCAACTTTGGACATTGTCTACCAACATATTAAATCAAGATTTTATTGGACATGACCTTGCAACTTTCTGTTCCAATTTCACTTTCTGGTTTTCATTAGTTAATTTAATTTTGTTTTTACCATGTCAAGGTTTATGAAATCGCATTATTCTATAGCTATAATTATGCTTTCTTTGCTTTGTCTGGGGGTTGAGTATAAAGATGTAAAGCCATTATGTAGGACTTACAGAATCAAGGAGTACTTATAATAGGATTCAATGACATAATTGGGCTAATAGAGAAGGACCAGTACACACATATGTCATCATGACCCCTCTGCCATTCAAAGGAAAACACTGCAAGCATCAGAATTAATGGGTTGTTTTTTCATTTCTTTTCAACTTCCTTTACTTTTTCTAGAACAGTGTTTTTCCAACTTTAAGGTGCTTGATAATCACCTGAGGATCTTATTAAAATGCATATTCTGAGTCTGTGGAATCAGAGACTCAGGTGGCACCTGTAATGTTGCATTTCTAACATCCCCCAAAGAGGTGCAAATTGATACTGGTTCATCTTGAGAAGCCAAGTTCTTGAGAAGCAGTGGTAAACTCTGCACCAACAACATTAGCATTGCCTGGCAACTTATTAGAAATGCAAATTGCCGGAGGCCCCACCACATACCTGAATCAGAAACTGGCCCTGAAGTATAGCAAACAAGGCTTCCAGGTGATTCCAATGCTTATTCAAGTTTGAGAATCACTGTTCTAGAACATACTCAACTGCCACTGTTCTTTGTATCTCATTTTTGCCTCTTATATTTCCTTTTCATTTTGCTGGAATACTTTGTTGAGCAATTATTTTTCCCATTTAAGTTTATGGATATCCTGGATGGTCTTTATGTGGTCATCTGCTTGATTGATAATTTGACTCCAGGTGGAATCACATGTTTAAAATCATTCTCCTTTACAACTTTGAAAGCCTTACTTCATTGTCTCCTAGTATCAGTTTTGCTAGTAAGACTGATATGATAATAGCTTAAAATATTGGGGGCTGACTAATATTTTGCTTTCTCTCTCTTTCTCTGGAAGCTTGTAGTTTTCCCTTGTTGCTTGGTATTCTGAAATTTTACCAGGCTAAGTCTAGATGAGACCATTTTATCCATTCATTTTGTCAGGCATTTGCTGGACTTTTAAATCAGAAAATATCTGTCTGTCTTCAGCTTAATACAGCTGTCTTTTATTCCTTCTTTATCATTATATCTCTGTTCTCTGCTCCAGACCTCCTACATCTGTTTTCTACTTCTCTTAAATATTTTTATATTTTACTCTTGTTTAAAGACGTTTTATTTGTTTAGTTTGCTAAACACATAATATTCTTATTTTATCTTTTAAACAATAACCAAAAAATAAACTTATTGAAAAGATATTGGGATGGTGGGATATCTCACAGAATCCAAAGAAGAGTTGAAGAAAAATTATTTGGGCAAGGCAGGGGCTAGAGCAGCACCAAGCACTGCCCTGGCAGCAGGAGCTGGACAGCCTCCTATCTATAACCTAGCCAAGAAAATAGCAGATTTCACATTTCAACTCTTAGACCTGGGATTCTAATTGGCAAACTGAGTTCAGGTGGCCTTTCCTAGACCCACAGGCTGGGTTAAAAGATAAACTGAAGCATATTAAAATTTTTTAAGATTTTATTTGAGCAAAAATAAATTTGACTTGGGTAGCACCAAACAGGCGTGATCAGGAGTGCTCCACTGATAGGAAAAGAGTAAAGTCTTTTATAGAGAAAAGGCAGGAGCAAAGCAAGAAAATTATTTGATTGGCTATCTTTTTTTTTTTTTTAATGTGGATAAGTTCCCTGGCTGGGAATCAAACCCAGGCTGTAGCACTGACAGCACTGAAGCCTTAGCCACTATACCACCAGGGAACTCCCCTGATTGGCTATCTTTATACAAATGCTTAGCCCAAAACTCAAGTCTCCAAAGGAATTTTATACTTTAGATAGCCACGGGTATATTCATGCTCCTTTACTTAGGATTCTGCCATAGAAATTAGAACCATTACCTTGACCTGTGCAGCTGCGCTTCTGCTCAGTAGTTCTGTGTATTGTCCATCATCTGTAATAGCTCGTAAAGGCAATGAAAGCTTCCGTTAGTAACATTTTTCAAGGTGTTTTTTTTAACAGTCCTTAAGTGTGTCTATTCCATATGTTAGTTTCATTGAGAACCTGTCAAGTATGTACATAGGTGAATGAAAGTTATGAAAAAGCAGGAACATTAATCAGACTGTAATTTTATTTGAAAATAAAAATTAGCTTTGAGTCATTTAGAAAAAGACAAAAAGAACTAATTGAAAGGTGCTAACTTCTGACACACCCAGTATTCACATAAAACTTTTGCTTATTTGCACATACTGCCTTTTACCTTTTGAAAATTTCAGCTAAAAATTTAACTTTTGAAGGAGTTGCACTATATAAAACAAAGTTGAACAGCATTATTATGATTTCAGATGATGGGGCGTTTCTTCAGTGGTCTGGCACAGTCAGGGGCTTGGTGCTGCTTCGATGAATTTAATCGAATTGACATAGAAGTTTTGTCCGTCATCGCACAGCAACTCATTACCATTCGGAATGCCAAAGCGGCGAAGGTAAGGCGCTGAGCACTTGTCGGTGGAGGTAGCATTTCTTTGGTCTGTAATTAACTTACAGCATGTTGCATGGGAAAACAATGCTAACCCTGGCCTGTCTAGTGCACGTTTCCAGTGTCACTGATGTGTACTACAACATGACTTAGTGTGGGTGGACTAATTTCCTCATCCAGGCAATGCAGAGAAACACCCCTGTGTCAGACGCTGTGCTGGGACCTGGGGATACAGAGTTGGTGAAACTCAATTCCTGCCCTCATGGAACTCTGTTCTTCTTCCCACACCCAACACACACACACACACACACACACACACACACACACACACACACAGAGAGAGAGAGAGAGAGAGAGAGAGAGAGAGAGAGATGCACCCACACCCTCTCTCCTCCGTCTCCTGCTTTCTTCCTCATCTTCCTTGTTCTTGCCTTTGACATTTACTTCTCTACTTAATTTCTCTAATGCTGCCTTCTGGGCTCCACTGCCTTCATGTGGCCCCCAAGCTCAGACTAGTGCTGGTAGGAAAATGGGAGTGGAGTCTTGGGGAATCTTGGGGGACCTTGGCTTTCTAGAATTCATGGACTAAAAAAGCCAAGGAGTGTAGTATCGCATGAAGATATGAATGTTGCCCCACTATTTAAAAAACTAACTGAGCCCATATGAGCACGTTCCTGGAGAAGGAGTTGAGTTTGCATTAGGAAGCTGATGACAGTGAAGGATGGGACCAAGTACCCCAGCACTATGTATTGACCTTATGAGATATGGTCATGCATCACCAAAAGGCAGACTGATCAGACTGTATAAGCCAGAACAGCCTTGCCAGTTGTTTGGTTTTTAAATAGCCACTGCCCCAAGCCCCACCACTATCTTGGCCCCTTGCTGAAGAGTTCCTGACTTCCTCAGAATCCAACCATAAGGGTTTATCCTGACATAGCAAGGGGACCTCTGGATCCAGCTCTAGATTGAGGGACAGGGGCCGTTTGCATTTGAAGATGCCCTGCTAAAGAGCTGTTAAATATTTTGATTATCACCTCTGCCGAAAAGCAAATTATAGAACAAGTAAAAGGAAAACAAAAATTGGATGTCAGTGAGCTGCTAAATTGTACAAGTCATTGTACTTGATGCTCGGTTTACCTCCACACCAAACCTATGTGAAGTGGCATTTCCCCAAGGTTGCTTACAGGTGAAAAGGATTCAAATAAATTTTTAAAAATATTTCTGGGAACACCATACAACCAAGATGCACACCTAAATCAATGTGACCCTAAAGTCAGTGTTCCTTTAACTACCTCCTGCTTCCTGGATCCTCTGGGGAGGCCTATATTATTATATGCAGGGACCTCCAGATGTAGGTAACTCACAAATCATTATCACCTTGCTGAGCAATTACCTGAGAGCCAGGTATGGAGGAGAAAGGGGAAGGGACCAAATGGAATGGAGGAAGGGTTGAAGCCTTGCCAACTGGAGAGAAACCATGTAAGGCAAAAGCAAGGTAGGAGTACGTCTGAGGCTAACTAAACCTCATCCTCAGTTTTGCCCGTGGTCAGATGAGATTTATCCCCTGGAATAGATAAAGAAACTAAAGCACGGAAATGTACATGTTTGAATAACACAAACAGCAGCTTAGTGTCAGCAGGACTGGTCTCCAGTCATACCGTCCAGCATTTTCTCCTCCAGGCTATGATATGCCTCCCAGCTCCATCCTGATCTTGCCCTGTATTCTCCATGTCTGTCCTCTCATCCAAAGGCCCAGCTGAAACCTGGAACTCATATTGAATTGTTCCCATTGCTGTCAACCCCAGGGTCTAAGCCATCACCAAGTCCATTTAATTTTATCTACTAAATGCCTCTTGTCCCCAGTAATAACTCCATGATTCTGACTCTCATCATCTTCCCAATAATTCTTTACTAGATCTCCTATCTGTAGTTTGTCCCAACCTCTCCATTTCCATCTTTGACCTCTGCTCAAAGTTCTTCTCTGCTTCCCCTGACCCCTGGGACAAGATCCAAATTCATTAGGCTAGCATGCAAGATTCTTGATGCCAAGGCCCCAGCCTACTTACACTTTCCTCCTAGAACTTTATCCTTTAGCAGAGTGGACAGCTAGTCATTTCCTGAACATGCAACACATTTTCTTGTTTCTGCTCCCTTTAACTGGAATAGCTGCCCTGCTTATCTATGTGAAACGCCCCTCTCCATTCTTCAAGTCTCAAGCAGGCTTTCCCACTCTGCCTATGGGTTCTGCTCCCCTTGCACTTTGAACACACCTCCACTCTAGCGTCCATTGCACAGCAGGGTCATGGTTTCCAGGACTGATGCCACACAGCAAGCCCGGGAGCTTCTCGGGGGCTCAGGAATGAGTCTCCTTCAGCTCTCTAAACCCACTGCTTCACCTGCAGCAGATGTGCAGCAAGTGTTTGCTGTTGAATAAAAGTGAAGAAATAATTCCAGTGACAATAACAGTGGGGCCACAACTACCCAAGGACTAAGATCACATTAGAATTTCTTGTGAAATACTAGAAAGTGGGAGTAGAAAAGGTTTAGTGGCCATTAAGTCTAAGTTGAATTGAGGAGGTTCAGCAAAAGAGTAACCTATCATAGAAGATTGCAGGACTAGGCCAGGCAGGAAGAGACAAATTGGGCAAGGTAGAGCATGGAGGCAGAGAGCAGGAAACACTGAGCGCAGAAAAGATTGGGAGTGAGTGGGTAAGACAGAATCAGGAGAGAAGCGTTCCCGTTGTCCAGCAGCAGGATTCGGTAGTCATTGCTTGAATGCTGCATTACACAAGTTTTGGCTCCAGTAATGATGTAAAAGAGTTTACAAATGTCTGGATAAGAGTTAACTCATACTTTTTCATTCCTTTAAACAGCTCTCTAGATTCATGTTTGAGGGCCGGGAAATAAAGTTGGTTATGACTTGTGCAGCCTTCATCACAATGAATCCTGGATATGCAGGCAGAACCGAATTGCCAGATAATTTGAAAGCCCTGTTTAGACCCTTTGCAATGATGGTTCCAAATTATGCCTTGATTGCAGAGGTGAGCTTCACATTATAAAGCAGGAACAATTTAAGCTTGTCTGTTCTATTTACCATTTGATTCTATTGAAGTAGAAAGTTTCCTTTATAAATGCACACCAGCAAAGGTTATAAATTATTGTTTGCCCATAAGAGAAATATGATTGTTATCATGAAGAATGTTTTGGGTTGGGGGGGTGGTGACTGCTATATCCCTAATGTCCAGATATCTGGAATAATATGATGGGTCCTTAAAACTGGAATGAATGAATGAGTTTAATTATGCAATTCATTGGGGTTTATCATTTCATCCAGGAATTAAATATGTATGGATTTATTCTAAAAATGCTGTATTATTCTCCCTTCTCCTTGCGCATTATTTTTTATTAGAGTCAAACAAGGAATGTTGAGTAGCATCAATGCTAATCATTATGATAGAGGGTGTGGATTGGTTTGTAAGTCTGCATCAGCTCAGTCAAAAATAGTAATCATTAATAAATAAATATATTAATTCTTTCTGTGTCTATCTAGGAATCTTTCTATTTAAACTGGTTTTTGTTTCTTCATACTAGCTAAGAACCAAGGTAATTTTTCTTGGCACTTTCTACTGAGGTATAATTTATACACAGTAAAGTGCAGAGATCATAGGAGCACAACTCAGGGAATTCTTATGCATGGATCCATCTGAGTGACCACCAAGACCAAAATACAGAACATTTTCAGGAAGGCCCCACATGCTCAGCACTTAACATTTCATAACAAGGAGTACTACTCCTTTTAGAATGGAATTTCCCAGAAAGCAAGATTACTCCTGTAGCTAATAATTCCTTTGATAAGAGTCAATTTAAAATATTTCTTTGTTTTTTTTTTTTGTTTGTTTGTTTTTAATTCATTTTTATTGTTAGACTTATTGGGGTGACATCTGTTAGCAAGGATTACATAGGTTTCAGGCATACAATTCTACAGTGCATTGTCAACTTGATGCATAATAAGTTCACCACCTAATGTGACCCCTCTTTCCATCACCTTATATTTAGTTTCCCCCCCTCCTCTCCCACCCCCTCCCCTTTGTATGAAATAAAGGCAGTTACCTAAGAATAGACTACACTATGCCAATCTTACCATTGGAGAAATTACAGCTTCTATTAGTATAATGTCTACACTATAGCTTGCTGTGGGTCCCCCATTGCCTCCTGAGTGCATGGTGGGGTGCAGGCAGTTAAGGCAGGTGGTGTCTTCACTCTGGACCCTCTGTAGAAAGGGACAATCAATGACTTTCTCATTGTCCAAAGCTAGTAGGAAGAAAACCAGGTTTAGAAATCAGTCTAACATTTTTGTTCACATCTCTATTTTCATCCTCTTGTTAAATTATTCAGTAATTCATGGGAGAAATGGAAAAATCCAACCTACTGTGTGCTATTTCTGTTACAGATTGACGGAATGAGGGTCTGTCATCAGTAAATGTTTTTAATCACCTGCAGTGTGCAGAGCTCTGTGCTAGTTAAGTAGTGACAGAGCAATTAACAAAAAGGACACCAGTAAGAAATCTCTGCATCATTTCAAATCCCAATTCTGAGGTCAACTGCAGTGATTCGAGTTGGTTATGAATTAGAGGAAGGGTCCACACTCACCTTCACTATCATTATTGATTTATTTAATGAATAAATAAATCTTGTCAGAAGCAAGATAGACTCCTAGGACAGGGGACAGGCTGCAAATCTTGGTGTAGTGCCCCTTGATTCCCAGGGAGCACACAGCATCACTGACACTCAAACCAGAGAAACTCAAGTCTTGCTTTTGTAGTAAGGCCTTATAACAGCATCCAGCCTTCATGATGTGAATATTTTCAAGCCATAGACTCTCTGCTCACTGAGCCAGTTGTCACTAAGGCCACATCTTCATCTATAGAAAGAAAAGAGGATCAGTGTTCTGGCTTCCCCTTATATAGCCCACTTTTTACCTTCCTGTGGCATAGAAAACCCCTTCCCTGCTATCTTTACATTTCTTTGTTAACCGACATAACAACTTGGTAATGTATAATGCCTAAAGTAGATTTTTAATACATTAGTATTATGCTAATACATTGCTGTCAATGTAATATAGTAAGCATTGCATTATACTTTTTCTAGGTCATTCTATATTCTGAAGGGTTTGAATCCAGTAAAATATTAGCAAGAAAAATGACTCAGATGTATAAGCTTTGCAGTGAACAGCTCTCTCAGCAGGATCACTATGACTTTGGCATGAGAGCTGTAAAGTCTGTACTGGTCATGGCTGGGTAAGAAACAAAGGTAGACAAGGGTAAAATTCCAAACCATGTAATCAAATGCAATAAATGAGTAAGTCACAGATGGTTCTTAAAGCAACATAGTGACTCATAATGTTAGCTGCTGCAGTTGTCATCATTCTTACCATTGGAGAAATTACAGCTTCTATTAGTATAATGTCTACACTATAGCATGCTGTGGGTCCCCTCATCCCATGACAGTGCTGTACTGTGAGACCCAACCTGTTTGCCCCCAGACAGAACCTGAATCTTGACTAGGCTTTGGCTAACTTTCATTTTCCCTGAATTTATCACATACATCAGGTCTTAATGTACAAACGCCTTTGCCACCACAACATGGATAACTAGACTTAAAAAGGCATACAATTTGTTATGCACATACAATAATTAAGTCACGCGTGTTGCCTGACATAGCCTGAAGCATACATAAAACTTCAGTGTCATCATTCTGTCTTCTTTCCAGGTTTCTTTCCAAGATTTCACCTCTGTCTCTACAGTATGGTCTGCGACTGAGTTTCTTTCTAGTTTCTAAAAAAGCATGAGTCTTCTTTTTTCAGACCCCAATGTCTCTCTTTATATCCTCTTCAAACCCCTGTTCCTGGGATCCCCAGCTTGTCCAGAGTCTCTAAGAAAACCTGTCTCCTCTCAAGTCCTCCCTCTTAGGCCACAGCTCACTGGTCCCGACTCTGCACATCCAGGGCCCCTTCTGCCTGGTTTCTGTATCCCTGGGTTTTGCACAAATCTCTCTGCCCTCTGTAGTGTCTGTTCTTTCTTTTAACCTCCCAGATATGGTATTTCTGCTCTTCACAGATTGCCCCTTAAGGAGAAGGAATACTAAGGAGTTCAGATACACTTGCATGCAAAGAAAACAACTACAGCCCTGTAGGCAGGACAGGAGTAACCGAGCTGGGTCTGAAGGGCAGATAAGAGAGCAAAGCAGCGTATTCTGGGCTGAGAGAAAAGAAAGTCACAGGGATGTGAATCATCATGATGCATCCTCGGATGCATGTAAATTCAGGTTGGGTTGGTAGGGGAAATTGAGAAAATGTCCTTGTCAGTCTCCTCAAGGCTGTGTAGCCAGGTCCTGACTTTTGCGCATGCCCTGATGGAGATGGACGCTCTGAGTGAGGGGAACAGGACCCTCCCCTCCCAGCGGGAACCCGCAGTGGGGCTCCCCGCACAGCTGTCAGTAATGCAAGTGGAATCCCTGATCCACAGGTTAGGAAAATCATTCAATAATGTGTTCTCACAATTTCATCTGTGTTATTCCTTTAAATTTAGGTCTTTAAAAAGAGAGAACCCAGACCTAAGTGAAGATGTGGTGTTGATCAGAGCTTTACGAGATTCCAACTTGCCAAAATTCCTAAGAGAAGACGCTCTTTTGTTCAGGTAGGTTTCTAGATGGTCCAGACTAAAGCGTAGCTACCATGTAGAGGTAAAGGATAGTCTTATCTGCAAACAAGTCTGTCTCTCACAAGGTACTAACTCTCATCTTTCCTAGAGATACTTATTGCAGTTTAAAAATTACTAGTTCAAAATAAAGATACCAAAGGTTTAGCATCAATCCAATTATTTATTTTCTCAAAATATTGATCATCAGCTGTGTGTTATACAAATTAGCATTTGGTTATAAGTTTCTGATCTAAGAGAAATTTCCAACCCCCCTAAAATCAGAATTGGGCTTTATATATATATATATATATATATGTGTGTGTGTGTGTGTGTGTGTGTGTATGAATGATTGCTTTTATTCATATATTTCTGTTTATTATTTAGTTTTATGATTATCCAAATCACACATGTAGTACTTTTTCTAAAAATAGTATCATAAATCATCTCATGAAAAACAGTAATTCCCTGCCCTTTACCAACTCCAGCTTCCCAAAGGCAATCATTTTCCAAGGATTCATTCATTCATTCATTCATTCATTCATTCATTTTTGCTATTTCTCTCCATATCTTTTAGTACCATGTCTCTGCCATTTCTTCATTTTTCAGTTTTAGATATTACCTATTAAGTTACTAACAGGGAGATGAAGACATGCACATGCATCTATTCCCCTCAACCTATCCTCTTTATATTGCAAATATAACTTGAGCTAAATATCCAGGATTTCCACAATTTATCATAGCTATAGAAATGAACCCTTTACCTACTTTCCTACAAATTTATCATGAATTTGTCTCCAAATTCTGCCAGACTGTAGAATAAAAAAAAACTTCAATGATACCAAGTATTCGGTTGAATTTGTTTCTTTGGATCCCTCTGTCCTGCTCTAATTTGGATGGTTACCCATTGCCCCTAGTGCACATCTGTCATCCTGGAATGTCCCTTTATGACTATGCTGGGGATTCCCTTCACCTTTGCTTCCATCCGCACCGTTTCCCAGTTCATGTGTCTGTCTACTGCCTTTGGGCAGGACACAGTGATGAAAGTTCCTATATAGTTATCTTTGCACAGTTATGATATTTCTCTAATTGAGAGTCTAGGAAGTAAGTTCACTACTAGTTCATAGGGTATGAACATTTTAATTTGGGTAGAGTCTATCAAAATGTCCTCCAAAGACAGTGTACATTTATATAAATTGAGTTTATAAATATGCCCATTTCCTTTTAAACATTTTAAAGAGAGACCAAAAGAATGCATGTGTTTTTTTAATTATTAGTGTAATTAGTCATGTATACGTATTAGTGATGTGTACTTATTATTTCTCGGAGCATTTTTCTATTGTACTCTTTTACTTATTCATTTGTAGGAACTTGTAAACCTCATCTGGTATAAAAATTGTAAATATATCTCTAAGTCTATCTTTCATAAACTTTATATATAAAGGCCTTTACCTCATAGAAATTTGTTTTTTGCTTGCTTTTATTTTTTCACTTTATCAAAAATTTTTACTGTTGTAAATTTCTGTTGTAGATTTCTTGTCTTTCTTAGAAAGACCTTCTTACCACAGTGGTACAAAATTCATCTTTTATATTTTCATCTAATACTTTTTTGTTGACATTTTATATTAAGGTCTTTATCTCAAATGCATTTGTGTATATAGTGTGAAGTAGGGATTTAGCTTCTTTTTTACCTATAGAAACATCCCATATTAACTCTTTTTCACAGAAAAGTCATTTTTTTATTCCTTTTTTACCTAGTACTAGTTTTCTATTTTTATTTTCATATTATTTTCTAAATGTCCACATACAGTTATAAGCACACATAAATACATTTGGGGAAAGTTGAGTTAGAAATAAAATTTTAAAAATAAATTGATAAATTTATTACCTTCTGTGTGTTTGGTACTGTGCCATGTACTGTGGACAATATAAAAACATGATAGATAATGCTTACCTCAAAAAACTCCCAGGATACTTAAGAACATTGGTCTACTGTACAGAAACAAACAAAATCAAGCACAGTATCAGAGAAATGATAGATTCTGGTATAACACATAGGACAGACTAGTATTGTGCATGTTTAAGAGAAAAGAATAATGAAAAAAATAAGACATTTTAATTTTAAATTAATTGTAACAAATATGTGAAAAACTCAATGACCAGTGGTAATTAATTGATTTTATTTTTGTTATTTCAGCGGAATCATATCTGACCTTTTTCCTGGAGTCCAAATTCCAGAACACGATTATGGTATATTGCAGTTAACAATTATAGATGCCATGAATAAACAAAATCTTCAGCCTGAGATATGTATGGTTAAAAAAGTAATACAGCTCTACGAAACTATGCTAGTAAGGCATGGTGTTATGTTAGTTGGGCCAACAGGAGGTGGCAAGACTACAGTTTACCAAATACTGGCAGAAACTTTAGGGAATTTGCAAAAACTTGGTATAGACAATCCCTTTTATCAACCAGTTAAGACGTATGTTCTTAATCCTAAATCAATTACAATGGGTGAATTATATGGTGAAGTTAATAGCGTAACCTTGGAGTGGAAAGATGGTTTAATGGCACTAAGTGTGCGAGCAGCTGTGAATGATACTTCAGAGGACCATAAATGGATCATCAGTGATGGGCCAGTGGATGCTCTTTGGATTGAAAATATGAATACAGTGTTGGATGATAACAAGATGCTTTGCCTGGCTAACAGTGAGAGGATTAAACTCACACCTCAAATCCACATGCTTTTTGAGGTAAATATATATGTCATACTGTGGAGTGAGGAAATTATTCGTTAGATTGGCATACCGTCATGATTTTTTTTCTCACATTGGTGTGTCATTTACAATCTGTAAGGCCTACCATGGTATTTTGTTTATGTACTAAATACTTATTAAATTGTCCATTTGTATTATATTGTCCATCCTGACAATCAAAGTCTCTTAAACATTCCTGTCTTTCTGTAAACAGAGAATACAATAAATTCTGGCTTCCCTGGCACCTTTCTTTTCTTTTGGAAGAATTCGATATATATAAATGACTTTACAAGATTTGAAATGCTTTCTAAGTTAAAAAAATTATTGTATTTAAAGTGAGTAAATTATCCCAGTATGGGGTGAATATTTTATGGTGGGTGTAGAAGAGGAATGAGGATCAAATAAAGCGACAAAATATTATGAAAGATGATCACCCTCCTGTATTCATTCATCAAACATTGATTGAATGCCTATTATATGCTAGGAATCAGGCTATGTGTTGGATATAAGAATGAAATGGGAAAGAAGAGAAAAGAAAAGGGAAAAAATACCTGATCCCCACCATAAGGATTTGACAGTGTCCTCCTATAATTACAGATTTTTTCACCTTACACTTCACTTAATTTTCCTTCTCCATTTCTGATTACTTATAGCTCTCTTACTCTCTTCCCCATAAAGCCATTCAGTGTTAACATAAAATTTAAACATATGATTTATTAACACTGAAGGAATAAGGAGGTATCATATTAGCTGTTTTCTGTTCAACTTTCTTCAATTTTAGGTGCAAGATCTAAAGGTTGCCTCTCCTGCAACAGTCAGTCGATGTGGAATGGTGTTTGTGGATCCTGAAGAACTGAAATGGATGCCTTATGTTAAAACCTGGATGAAGGGTGTTTCTAAAAATGTAAGTGCAACCAGAAACTTCCAAATATCTGAATTCGTTAGGGCTCACACTTCCCTTGAGTGCCTAAACTGCAGTAAGATAAGGCCTCATCGTGCTTAATTAAGGGAATGCTAGCGTTGTACCAAGCCCCTCTCCCTAAGAATTCTTGGGGTCATCCAGAAATGTTTATATATTCCCCAAATCTGTCATTATTTGTTACTTCAACCTGCCAGCCTGCCTAGTCACTCTGGTTCCTGCCTACTCAGCCTGGCTTCTCCCCTAACTGGTTCTTCTCAAGTACCAACACAAACCACTTCTTTGAGTCCCGCCCAAAACATAGCTAGAACAGTCTGGGGCACTAAAAAAAAGACTTTGCGGAAGGTTTGGGATAATGAGAGGGAATTACAATGAAGAAAATACATTCAGTGCAGGCCTGTCGTCATATTTAGTTTTTAGGAACCCCTAACACCACTGGTAGCCAAAAAGAAGAGAAAACCAGTTTACCTCCCACCCAGTTGAAGGTCCATGACCCTAAACACATCCTAACCTTGGAAGCAACATTCTACCCCAAGTGAAGGAAAGCTTTTACATTATTCAAAACAACTCATTTTCATATTAACTTCTGTACCCTTTCCATTCTAAAATAGGATTTCTCTCAAGTCATCTTTTGAAATGTTTTGCCCCAATCCAGTCCCCACTCTAAGAAAGCCATCTTTTTTTGCCTCCCCCTCCAAAAATGAATCAGAAAACTATTGTTTTCCTAATACTTAGGCATCAACATTCTAACATTATTGTGGTCTATGCCTTATTAAACAAAGTAATTCTCAGAACTGAGAAATTATCATGAGCCCCACAAGATTTTAAACCTTCCCAAATGAACTTTTTAAAAAATTAATAGACTTTATTACTTAGAACAGTTTTAGATTTACAGGGAATGTTTAACAGAGTTCTCTCTCCCTATATTCTCTCTCCTCCCAACAGTTTCCCCTATTTTTAACATCTTGCATTGCTATAGTACATTTGTTAAAATAGATGAACCAATATCATTATTCATTGATATTGATACATGATCAATATATTATTGATGTGTCAATATTGATACATTGTTGATACATTATCAGTAATGACTCATTAGTTAATGATTTATTCACTAAAGTCTGTAGTTTGCATTAGGGTTTACTCATTTTGTTGTACAATTCTATGGGTTTTGCAAATACATGATGTCATGTATCTACCATTATAGTATCAAACAGAATAGTTTGACTGCCTTAAAAAATCTGTGCTCTGCCTATTCATTCATCTGCCCTCCCCACAACCCCTGACAACTATTGATCTCTACTGACTCCAAGTTTTGCCTTTTCCAAAATATCATATAGTTGGAATCCTACAGTATGTAGTGTTTTCAGATTGGCTTTTTTTCACTTAGTAATATGCACTTGAGGTTTCTCTATAGCTTTCTGTGACTTGATAGCTCATCCCTTTTTATGGTGGAATAAAATTACATTGTATAGATTTACCACGTTCATCCATTCACCTACTGAAGGTGATCGTGATTGGCAATTCCAAGTTTTGGCAATTATAAATGGCTACAGTTTATAATGGTGTATGATATATAGGAGAGTTGTTAAGGAAGTGGATCCTAAGAGTTCTCCTCACAAGGAGAATTTTTTTTCTTTTCATTGTATATATATCAAATTATGGTAATCATTTTGCAATGCAGTTGACCCTTGAACAGCACAGGGTTGAAATGTGCAGGTCCACTTATATGTGAATTGTTTTCAACAAATACAGTCAGCCCTTCATATCCACAGGTTTTGCATCTGGAGGATTCAACCAAATGTGGATCAACAAGAGTATTTTCCCACTCCTGACTATGAACTTCCAACCACCAATAGAAAGTACCGTTTCTGACCCACTGTTGGTTGAATTTGCAAAGACGAAGGGCCAATTGTAGACTCAAAAGTTATATGGGGATCCTCAACTGCATGGAATCAGCACCCTAACCCCCACGTTGTTCAGTGGCCAAATATATATATATTCAAACCATCACACTGTAGACCTTGAACTAATACAGTGATGTATGTCAATTATTTCTCAATAAAACTGGAAAAAAATCAAAACCAAAAAAAGTTCCCATAATCATCCATGTTCAGGCTTTTGTGTAGACTTAAGTTTTCAACTCATTTGGGTAATACATAGGAGTGCAATTGCTGGATCCTATAGTAAGACTGGTTAGCTTTATCAGAAACTGCCAGGCTGTCTTCCAATGTGACTGTACCACTTTGTATTTACACCAGCAACGAATGAAGAGTTCTTGTTGCTCCACAGACTCACCAGTGGTGGTATTGATGTTCGAGTAGATGTTGAATAGGTGTGTAGTGGTATTTCGTTGTTTTAATGTAAAATTCTATAGTACATGATGTTGAGCATCTTTTTTTTTTTATGTTGAATGGCAAATCTGCTTTTTTTTATTTTTTTTTATTTTTTTTTAATTCATTTTTATTGTTAGACTTATTGGGGTGACATCTGTTAGCAAGGATTACATAGGTTTCAGGCATGCAATTCTACAGTGCATTGTCAACTTGTTGTGTAATAAGTTCACCACCTAATGTGACTTCTCTTTCCATCACCTTATATTTAGCTTCCCCCCTCCTCTCCCACCCCCTCCCCTTTCTCCCCTCCCTAACCTGAGCATCTTTTTAAATGCTTATTTGCCAGTTGTATATGTTCCTTGGTGAGGTGCCCGTTCAAATCTTTCACTCACTTTTTATTAGGTTGTTTGTTTTCTTATTGTTAAGTTTTAAGAGTTCTTTTTATATTTTGGATACAAGTCCTTTATCAGATATGTGTTTTGCAAAGATTTTTCTCCCAGTCTGGCTCATCTTTTTATTCTCTTAACATCTTTCACAGAGCACCAGTTTTTAGTTTTAATGAAGTCTATTAACATTTGATTTTTTTTTATGGATTGTGCTTTTGAATACAAATTAAGTGGTGTCTAAAAATTCATTCCTGAACCTAAGTTCACCTAGATTTTCTCCTCTGTTACCTTCTAGAAGTTTTATAGTCCTCCCATAATGTTAAGCATTTAGGTCTATGACCCATCTTCAGTTAATCTTTTCTGAAAGGTATAAGATCATTGTCTAGATTCATTGTTTTGCCTGTGGATGTCCAGTTGTTCCAGCACCATTTGTTCAAAACACTATTCTTTCTCTATTGGATTGCCTTTGTCCCTTTGTCAAAGATTAATTGCCATATCTGTATGGATCTATTTCTGAGCTCTCTATTCTATTTCATTTATCTATTTGTCTGTTCTTTTGCCAATACCACACTGTCTTGATTACTGTAGCTTTATAGTAAATATTAAAGTTGGGTAGTGTCAGTTCTCCAATTTTGTTCTTCAATATTATATTGACTATTCTGGGCCTTTTGCCTCCACATAAGCACCTTAGAATCAGTTTGATATCCACAAAATAATTTGTTGGGGTTTTTATTCAGATTGCATTGAATCTGCATACAGAAGAAATCCAGCCATAAATGACTTTATTTTTTCGTATTACATGGCTGGATACTTTCCAGACAGCCCTCATAGATCAAGTTAGGAAAACCTGACATCTTAACAATATTGGGCTTTCCTCTCCATGCACATGGAATATATCTCCATTTATTTATATATTCTTTGGTTTCTTTCATCAGAGTTTTATAGTTTTTCTCATATAGATCTTGTATATATTTTATTAGAATTATACCTAAGTATTTCAAAGTAATTTAATTTTTGGAGCTGATGTAAACAGTCTTTCAGTTTTAATTTAAAATGCTAATTTCTCATTGCTGATATAGAGAAAAGCAGTTGACTTCTATATATTAACTTTGTATCCTGCAACCCTGGTATAACTGCTTATTTGTTACAGGAGTTTGGGTCTTTTCTTTTTGTTTGTTTCTTTGTTTTATTTAGGTCAATTCTTTGGGATTATCTTTGACATAGACAATCATGTCATCTTGAACAAAGGCAATTTTATTTCTTCCTTCTCAATCTGTATACCTTTTATTTTCTTTTATTGTCCTATTGCATTAGCTTAACTTCTAGTACAATGTTAAATAGGAATGGTGAGAGGGACTGCAATTTTTAAAATCTTTTACAATTATTCCTACTATCTTACATAGATCTCTTTAATTGTTTTATTTGTGATTCTTCTATTTTATTGTTCTTAATTGTGAGAAATATCATCATTATAGAACACTATTGAAATCTTTATTGACAGTTTAAGAAATTATTGTTAAATAAACAACTGTGTACCCATTACTGATCAAGATATAAGATGTTATCAGCTACCCTGAATCTCCCCATGTATCCCTTCCAAGTCTTAGGAGGTTTTGAAAATTTATTTCTTACCTTGGGATATTTATACCCTTTAGTCTAAAAGTCACAAAATATATTATAATATAAAATTATGAACCAACCTATTTCTAAACTTAATTACATATTTCATCTAGTCTTGCTAAAATATTATTTGTTTTATTTTCAGCTGAATGAGGAAACTCAAGAATATATATTGAACCTTTTCCAACGTTATGTTGATGATGGTTTAAATTTTATCAATAAAAAATGCAGCCAAGCAATTCCACAAGTGGACATTAGCAAAGTTACTACACTCTGTTGCTTATTGGAGTCTTTGATACTTGGGAAAGATATAGTTAACTTGACAATGGTATGAAGGGTTTTATTACTGCTATAAAGCTAGAAAAATTAGATTATTTTGTTTCTACTTTGCAAATAAATAACTCCAGATTTTCTATAATACGATCATTTGATTTTCAAGTTAATTTTTCAGGAGACTAATGACTGTGAATAGATTGATAGAATCCTAAATCTGAAGAAATGTTAGAGGGTCTATAGTTTACTCTTATACTCAATATTTAAATTCCCCTACAGTTTACAACATACTTCTAATGAGTCTGTCTAGCAGCTGCTTAAATACCTTAATGCAAGCATAAACAGATTTATAATGGTCAGTTGAAAAACAATCTTGATTATTTTTATAACTTGCCATTCATTTTCTCATCAGAATATTTAAATTTGTGCTACTATATAACATCACTTTGTGAACCATCAAAAGAAGCTTAAGAAACATAGGCTGTGCCCTTTTAAAAATGCATAAGTCTAAACAAAACAGTCTTTAGACTTTGCAGGTTAGGATTCTTTTTATGTTAACATAAAACCTTAAACTTCTTTTCTTTTTTCCTTCAGGAACAATCAAAACTGAACAACATACTATGTCAGACTTTTGTATTCTGTTATTTATGGTCTTTGGGTGGAAATCTAACTGAACAGTACTGGGATTCTTTTGATACATTTATTAGAACACAATTTGATGATAATCCTGATGCCAGGGTAAGAGCCAATTGAATTTAATTTTAACATATTAACTCTGAATCATTAAAACTATATTTCAAAAATAAACTTTAAGAGCCTTAGTTCTACTGCAAATATAAATTCTTTATTAAAAATGTTTTTACAATTTTAACCATAAACAACATTTATTGTATTAAATAATATAATTTTTTAGGAATCACCTGGCCAAATGAAGAAAGTAAAATATTAAACTATATGAAAACTTTCTACTATAAATGAATATTGAATTCTAGCTAGTAAACTTATTTTTCATATTGTTATGGTTTACTCTTTATGAAACTACTTTCTGTACATTCTAAGATTAAGCAAACAAATACATATATTGAGGATAATGACAAACAGGTTTCTTACTGTTAAAGAACATATTTACAAACATGAAATAAGAGGTGTGATTCAGGGGATCCAAGATGGCGAAACAAATAAAGGTTGTGCTTTCCTCTTCCCATGACCATATTAAAATTGCAACTAAATTATGGAACAATCAACCTGGAGAACCACCTGAAGTCTAGCTCAACAGAAGTCTTACAAATAAGGCTATAAAAAAGAAGCCATATCAAACTGGTAGGAGGGGCAAACAGGCAAAATGGAGGAGCGAGGGACCCCAACCCCAGACTGGGCTCACCAGCCCAGAGCACCAGTGCTGGGAAGAAGAACCCCCACAGCATCTGACTGTGAAAAACAGTAGGAATGCCAACCATCTGGGTGAGATAGAAGGCTGTGGGAAACCCAAACATGCTCTTTCATGTTTCATGTTGCCTTCTATGGGAAACCATTTGAATTGAATTGAAAATACTTTACAATTCTATTAATATAGAATTGTATATAATCAGTTATCAGGTTTTTTCCCATGTATTGTGTTTCATGACTGTGTTTAAAGAATTAAACTCTTATACTAAAACAACTATTTCTCTGCAAACAAAAAGAAATCCAAATCTATTTATGTTCTGTGAATGCCTTTGTTTCTGCATGAATATTTCTATTGCTGTGTGTTAATTCTTTTGAAAGTGGTACTTAATTTTCTACTGTAGCTTCCCAGTTCTGGTGATCTATGGAGCATTCACGTGGACTTCGATACCAAACGAATGGACCCCTGGGAACGAATCATACCCACCTTCAAATACAGCCGAGATGTTCCATTTTTTGAAATGCTTGTCCCCACAGTTGACACGGTGCGCTTCGGGTATCTAATGGAAAAACTTCTGGCAGTCAGGCATTCAGTGTTATTTACTGGAACAACTGGAGTTGGAAAGGTAGGAAACCTTCATCAAACAAAAGGTCTCTCCAAAAATGAGGGCATGGTGGACTTAAAATTCTTAAGCCCCGTAAATAACACATTATTTCTCAAGGGAAATTCTTTTGAATTTTGATCTTTTTTTTTCAGGAAGACTGTAGCTATGCTGACTTTATATTGACCTTGGGAGTTACTCCAAAGTTTGCCAGTTTCTGAATACATATTTGGTGTCAATACTATATGTACTAGAGGACCCTGAGGACCAATGTTTAGTGTTGGGGGCATTTATGTTATACCTTTTGGAACTTCTGGGGCTGCCACTGCACAGGTTATGGTGGGAACTTACCAAACCATTTTGCGTTCCCAGTAGACTATTGATGAAGGCCAGTCCCCTCCTGCCCATTGCCTTCTACCTCACACAGCACCAAGATTCACTGTTTCCTCTCTAAATTATTTCTAAAAGAAGGGTAGATCCTTTTGTGACTCTTGCTATTAAATTGACTTGGATAGTTACCAGGATGGATTTTAGTATAAAAAATAAAAACTTTTTACCAAGAAAGAGCTGACTAAAATATCTCTTTGGCTCTGATAAATGTAATTAAATGGAATCTTCAGGAAAAGACAGACATTTCAATCCGGCTTTCACCTCTCCTTTTATCCTGTTTCTTACTCATTGTACTGGATTATTACTGATAAAGACAATGCAAAGATATTATATTGAATATGAAATAATTAACTTTTTTTTTAATTTAAAGTCTGTTATTGCTAAAGGATTGCTGAATAAAATTCAAGAATCAGCTGGTTATGTTCCAGTTTATCTAAATTTTTCTGCTCAAACTTCATCTTCAAGAACACAAGAAATCATTGAGTCAAAATTGGAAAGGAAAAGAAAAAATATTCTAGGTAAGAATTATCATTTTCATTTGTCTCATACAAATTATTAAATTAATAAATCACAAAAACAGTGCCTATAATAAAATTACAGTTGGGCATTGTCTTTGCTTAATTTCATTGTAAAGGTGCTATATATCTAGATATCTCAGTGTTAGCAAGCAAGTTATTTATTTTACCTTCAACTCACATCTTCAGTCTCTGCCTCTCCATGGGCTCGCCCCCTCCCAATTCATGCTCTATTTTCCAACCTGCATTAATTTCTGTTTATTTAAAACAAACAAACAAAAACACAACCTTTTTATACCTGGTGCATTGAGTTATCAGAACTCAGCAGGGAATAAGCAGGAACTAAACAGGCTTCCAGGAGCAGGCTCTCTGGGGGGTCCCCCAAGAGAGTTGTGCCCAGGTCACACATTGGCCTCCCTACTAGAAGGTTCCCTGATATTGGCAGTCAGGATCTCAACTCCCTTCGTCCCACCCTCAGTGGCACATGCTGCAGCCTCTTGCTGTTGGGATCCACTTGCCCAGCTCATAGCCCTCTCGGGTATAGAACTAGCCAGAGCTCAAGCTCAGTTGCCTTCCACATGGTTCACCAGCAAATAGGCTCTGCTGTGCCAGGCTGTGGGGGTACCAGCTGCTTCACTGCCTCCTTTCTGTTTTGTTTTGTTTTGTTTTGTTTTGTTTTGTTTTGTTTTGTTTTCTCCTGCTCAGGTAGGCACAAGACAATGGATGCTAGTCTTTCTTGTGAGGGCCCCAATCTTTATGCATGATTATTCTAATACCCCTCCCCACCCCTCATCCTGCTTCTGGGTTTCCAGGGACTGGAGGATGGAATGGAGCCCCGAGTTTGCCTCAGTTGCCTTGCAGTTGTCAAATGCTGGGTGCCAGCATGGGTTGAGTCACCTCCTCTGCTTGAGTTGTTTGTTCTGTTTTCTCTGTTATGACTCATCCTTTTATTCCTGATTTTTTTATTGTTAGACATATTGGGATGACATCTGTTAGCAAGGATTACATAGGTCTCAGGCATACAGTTCTACAGTGCGTTGTCAACTTGTTGTATAATAAGTTCACCACCCAGTGTGACTTCTCTTTCCATCACCATATACGATTTTTTTTAAAGTTATGTATGGCCTTTTCCTGCTCCACTGTAATGGGTTTCCCCTTCAATGTGATCAAGATGCTTTTGAACATCCAGCCCTGTTTTCCCTGTAGAGGTTGGTGAGATGGCATGCATATTTTGAAGCTCTTCTGCTTCCTATTGTGAAAAGAAAATGACCTTCCTCACTCCATGCCCAGGCCACACATTTGGTGAGGACAGTGGCCGTGGGTGGGATTGACGAAGGTCAGGACCTAACTAGAGAGCTGGCATCATCGTGCACCTCTGAGAGTGAGGGTGAGGGGCCCTCTGACAACATGGACATCCCGGCCAGGTTCATATCTCCCTACAAGGGCCTGGATGAGGCCAGAGGGAGGCCTCTCCTCCTGGAGGCAGGACTCTGCTGGGGACCTCCTCACTCCTGAGAAAAGAACTGAACTCATTCTGATCTACAGGGTATTCATTGAGTCCAAAGACTTACCTAAACTTTGTCTTACATTTTCCAAAAGGCAAATCATAATTCTTAAATTAAATTCATATTATTTCCCTAGGAGCACCAGGAAACAAACATGTTGTGATTTTTGTTGATGATTTAAACATGCCCAAATTGGATCGCTATGGCTCTCAGCCTCCGATTGAGTTACTTCGGCAGTATCAAGATTTTGGTGGATTTTATGACAGAAACAAACTCTTTTGGAAGGACATACAGGTTACTTTAGGTTTCAAATTATTTTGCATGTTTATATTTAAACAGCAAGGAAATACGGTGTATTAGTTTGCTAGGGTTGTCATAACAAGGTAACTCAAACAACAGAAATTTCTTTTCTCACAATCCTAGAAGCTGGAAGTTTGGGATCGAGATGTCAACAGGGTCTGTTTATTCTGAGGCCTCTCTCTTGGGCTAACAGATAGCAGTCTTATCCCTATGTCTTCTCCTAGTCTTTCCTCTGTGTCCATCTGTGTTCAAATCTCCTCTTCTTACAGAGACACCAGTAATACCGGGCCCACCCTAATGACCTCATTTTAACTTAATTACCACTTTAAAGATTCTATCTCCAAATACAGTCATATTCTAAGATTCTGGGCATTGGGGCTTCCACATCTCATTGGCCAGGGAGAGGGAGAGAAAGACACAATTTTTCCCATAACTTACGGCTTCATTGTTTCTTAACATGTAATTCATCAGTCCATATGGAGTTCTTGTCGTGCCTGATTCAGGAGATTCATGGGCAGGTGACACAGCTCCCAAATCCCAGAGGGATCAGCTTTGGAGAGTAGATGAACATGTATTTATAAGGTGGGGTGAGGAGTTGACAGAAAGAAGGGAGGGTAGGGGCTGGGTTGAGGATGAGAGAAGCCTTCCCAGAGAAGGTGAGGTTGAAACAGGAGATTGTGGGCAGAACGTGGCAAAACAAAGGAAGAGAGCAGGGAGTGTGGAATGGCACAGTGGTGTGAAATGTGAGCACCAGCGCAGCAGGAGATGTGAGGTCCACCATGGAGCCCGTGGGGCCAATGATGGGGAATGTGGGTATTTCCTCTAAGTGATGGGGAGCCGCTGAAGAAAATGTCACGGAAATAGCCCCTTGGCTGCAGGGCAGGGGTGGACTAGAGAGGAAGCAAGACCAGAGGCAACTGCAATATCATGTGTTGCTCAGTTGATGAAAATGTGACAAGAGACGTGCAGGAACCTAACCTTGGATGTCCCCTGAGTGCAGTGGTTCAGTGTGCATTAATTCAGTGTTCCTGGAGACTTGATAGAACACAGCTACCACAGATAATGAGAATCAACTTAGTATTTGTTGAACGAATATATTTTAACTTAAGATACAAATTCTTACAATTTTTAAAGATTAACTTTTTACATAGGAGTATTTATTATAAGGCAGATGAGTTAGCTCAGTGACCTTGAGCAATTTAACCATCTGGGGACTTGATTTTTTTTTTAACCTACAAAATGTGGGTAATAGTAGTGATCTCCCAGGGTTGTTGTGAGGATTAAGGCAGATAACGTGCAGGAACACATAATACAATGCTGGCAAAGGGTAAGTCCTCAGAAATTGTTGGTCCTGAGCCTGGCCATTGGGATGGACCAATCGCAGCTCTTTCTTTGCTGGGTGACCCACGTGGATTTCTCCCTGGACAGGGTGTAACGATTGTGTCCGCCTGTGCACCTCCAGGCGGCGGCCGTAACCCTGTGACTCCCCGCTTCATCCGACACTTCAGCATGCTGTGTCTCCCGACGCCCTCGGAGCACAGTCTGAAACACATTTTCCAGGTGAGTGTGGGTTTAAGATTAGGCAAGAGGGAAAAGGAAAACCCATTTCTTCCCAAACTCCTACAGCCAAAACAGTCTGTTGTGCTTCTAGAGAACACATCTGTCCTTGTCCTGAGCAGACACCAGGTAAACACGGGGCCTCTGGGAGGTAGCTGGTAGGCTGTTGCATCACCCACATCTGTGTCTGTGCTCTCAGACACAGCTTTAGGAATTCAGAAAAATTGACAGAACACAACCCCTACCTTTAAGGAAGCCTGTGCCCTGGGTGCCGGCCCCGTCACACTCTGCACAGTTCTCAGCAGATCTCATCCACGGCCCAGCCCTCTGCTCCGTGCTCATCTCCTGCCGGACCGCGGGCCTGGGTGTCCACGTGCCCACCACACGCAACCCCTGGTACTCCACCACCAGCTCAAGCTCTGCACAACTCAGAATTTATCACGTCCACTCTCAGGAACCGCCGCCAATAGAAACAGCCCCCATATTTCTCCCACCTGTCCAAACTCCCCTAAAGGCCACTTCCTCATGCCTGCCCTGTAAGCACTCAGCAGAAGTGTTCAGTAAGTGTGAAGCATTGTTTCCAATAGAACAATGGGGGAGTTCCGTGGTGGTGTAGTGGCTAGGCTTTGGCGCTCTCAACACAGCGGCCTGGGTTCGATTCCCAGCCAGGGAACCACCCACATTAAAAAAAAAATCAATAAAATAATGCTGTCACTAAGTTAGATGTGGTTTTTAATTATAGAGATGCAACAACAGTCATTAAAAATCATGACCTACTCCATAAAATGCTAATATTGTCTTCATGCCAAGCACCCTTCCTTAAAACTGTGGGAATTCTGGCTCTATTTTGGGTGTATATACTTAGGAGAAGCTTTTCAAAGTTGCCAAATATGTCATGTAAGCCAGACCTTTAAATAGAACACCAGGCTGTGGTCCTCAATAAATTTTATCATGACATGCTCATTTTAATTGAGTATCAGTTTAGTAGCTCTTATTTCTTTCATTAAAGCAGTATTTCCTGAGCACCTACTACGTGCCAGACATTGATATATCATTTTAAATTTCATCCTTGTCCTCATGGAGCTTCCACCATGGAGTCAGATAATAGAGAATGAACTAATAATATATAACATAATAGTTATGCATAGATAAAACTGTAGTTGCATATATATAACATTATACATTGCAAACTATATTTTATTTGTGTGGAGAATAAATAAACTGAACTTTTTCATATGTAGTAAAATTTTTTATTTTATGTATATTGGAATGGTCCTACTCAAAACGCAGGCCATGTGGAAAGTGTTAAACTCATGTGAAGAGCCCGGAGGCCAGGTACCTGAAAAGCTGGTCCTCATAAATTGCTAAAACTAACGTCCAACAGGGGCTCAGTGAAAACAAATACTTCGGTTTATTTCAGAGTATCTCATATGCTCATATGTATCTTCAGATTGTGGCAAGTTATATACAAGTATATTTGGAGATCAGAGGCTCTCCATAAGAGAGGACTTATGTTAAATAGGGTAGTCAGAGTAGGCCTCTCTGAGGAGATGACGTGTAACCTGAAACATGAAGAATGAGGAGGTTCCTCCCAAGCAGACAGCCATGCAGGGTGGGGACTGGGAGGGAGGACCTATGTGCAAAGACCCTGGTGGAGGAGAGAGCACAGGTGGTCAGGCCAGTGTGGCTGGGACACAGGGAGCAACGGGCAGAGAGGGTAAGGTGAGGAGGCCCGACGGGCGGAGCGTGGACTGACGGGAGTGCACTGCCTGATTAGCGAAATTAAAGGTAACAGTAGGGAAACAAGAGCAGAAATGGAGGGGCCAGTGGGAGAAGGAGAGGGTGAAGAAGCCCAGATGAAAGAGTCGAATGGGGTCATGTCAGGGGAAGCAGATTCAAGAAATGTATTCACACTTGATTGTGGGGACAGAGAATGGGAGGCATCTAAAGACTTCCGAGTTCCTGATCTGAGTAGAGGGTAGGGCCAACTACTGAGATGGGAAAGCTGAAGAGTGGGGAGTACCTAGCTGTGAGTAAGTTGCACTTTAAATATACATGAAGAAGAAAGTCTATAGAATTGGTGGTCATGCACTCATAAAAAGCAGAGAGGACTTCAGTTCATCTCCAGTCTGGGTACTCCAAGAAGACCCTCTGGACCCACAGCAAGCAGCAGTCTAAATTACTTGAGAGTAAGTTCATAGTAAGTTTCCCGGTCAGATATGAATGCTGCCCAGGCACCACCAGTCACAGAAGGTAGGCGTGAGCTCATGCTTAAGAACATACTCGTAAATGAATGGAGTTTAACACCCAGATGTCCTTGCATTGGAATTCGGCTTCCTAGTTATTATTAGAAAAAAACATCAACTCTGGAACATTTGAAAGATAAATTTTGGGGGGGAAAAAAAGAATCTAACCCTCTCCTACCTCCTGTGTGTCTTGTTCTAGGCCATCTTAAATGGCTTCCTGATTGAGTTCCCACCAGCTGTCAAGCAAACCGCATCCAACATTGTCGAAGCCTCGGTTGAGATTTATAACAGAATGAGCATTGACCTTCTGCCAACACCAGCAAAGTCCCATTACATCTTTAACTTGAGGGATTTATCCAAATGTGTGCAAGGTAGCGTATGGACCCCTAATTCTCTGAGCTTCACCCTCCCTTTATTTCCATTCACCCCAAATCTCTCAGTAGATCGTATCTACACCAGCATCTGTGGCTTGCTGGAAATCCCCTTATATGTCCCCACTCAAGTCATCCTCTACCCCCGACCCCCGGCTGCCAGCATCCCTTCCCACTTCTCACTCCCAGTTGATGACCTGTTTTCTTGTTTCACTGAAGTCTCATCTTCCAGGTCTCCCAGACAACCTGCACCCCCTTTCCTCCCACTGCAGCGGCTGAGCTGTCCCTGCTCCGCTCAGTATCCCCTCTGACACAGAATCCCAGCCCCTCCTACTCAGCGATTTTGCCCTTAAAATTCCTGCTTCTCTTCTGCACCATCAATGCTTCCTCTTCTATTGGATCATTCCTAACCGTGTAAAAACCTGCTACAATACCTCCCATCTTAAAGAAAATAATTCTCTTTAGGCTCCATATCTTCCTACTGCTACCTCCCCATTTTTTCTTTCTTAAAAGACCCTTAGAAGAGAGTGGTCTCATTGCCTAGTTCCTCCAGTTCTCTGTTGAATATTCTCCAATTCAGTTTTGATATTTGATGCTGGACTAAACTACTCTGCCCTACCTCTCTATCTTGCCAAATTCATTGGTCAGTTCTCAGGCTGGACCTTAACCTCTCAGCAGTGCTAGGTACCAACTGCCCTCTCCCTCTCTCTTGACCTCCTCTCCCCGACGTATGGGGGCACAGTCTCCTGGGTTCCCTCCTCTCTCACTGGCTGCTGCTGCTCAGTCTGTTTTGATGGCCGTCCCTCTTCCTCCCTAACTCACAATGTTGGGTGCCCCCGGGCTCTGTCTTCAGTCCTCTTTTTTTTTTTTATCTACACATACTCCCTAGGTTGTCTCAGTCAATTCTATAATGTTAAAGCTATCTATTCAGAGATGATGCTTGAATGTCTACCTCCAGCTTCCTTTTCCTCTAAGTATCTGATTTGTATATCCAGCACCCTTCTCAAGGACCTCACTTAGATATCCAGGTGGAGGTCTAAAATATGGTGTGTCTAAAACTGAATTCTAGCTTTATGCCTCCTCCCAGCCGTGTGTACCCGACCCAGGTAAGGGAACTGCCTTTAGTTGCTCCAGCCATGAGCCTTGGTGTGTCCTTGATTCTTATTCCTTGATTTCCATCCAACCTGTCAACAACCCTGATGGATTTACCTTCAAACTGTATCCCAGATCTAACCATTGCTCACCACTCCACCCACTATGACTCTAGCCCAAACTAGTGTCATGTCTCACCAGGATTTCTAACAGAAAGTCTCTGGTCTCCTGCATGCAGGCTGCCCACTCACCTTACCTTACACCCAGCTCTGCCCTCCACCCAGCAGCCAGAGGTATCGCTGATTCAGACACTCCTGAGGCTGCTTCTCTAACACCTGCCGTGGGACTGGGACCCAGTGAGACCTGACCTGGCCGCCTCCCTGCCCTCATTGCCTACCACTTTCCTCCTCACTGTTGCCACCTCTGTCCTTCTCATGAACTAGGTCCTTCCCCGGAGGCCTCTAGCCTTCCCTTTGAATGTTCTTACCTCAGATATCCACGTGACTTACTTTCCCTGTTCAAATGTCAGCTCCTCCTCCTCTTCCCCTCTGCATCCCTTCATAGCACTTACTACCTGAAATCATATCCTAGATATTTATCTGCATACATGTTTATGTCTCTGTCTCTCCCAATAGAATGCCAGCTCCATGAGGGCTGTTTATTTAGTTCACCACGGCACCAGTGCCTGGCACTGAATGAATGTCATGGATTGTCAGAACAGAGAGAAATCTTTTACAGCACCTGCAAGCCCTCACCTTGTCTTATACACAAGGATACCAATTCCTAGTTGCTCAGTGATCCGCTCTGTTCCCCTCAAGTGCTGACTTCCCATCCCATTCTCTTGGTTCTAAACCGCTCTTAACATTTTATTCTCAACACAGATTCAGACAAACTAAAGTATGTAAGTATGTTATAAGTATCTATGAAGTTGCATACCTGAAAGGTGTTGAGCACTTCCATGTAAAGCTAAGCCTGGGCTCTCTGAAATCCAGCTGCCTTTTCTGCCCTCATCAAACTCTAATTCATCACCCAACGTAGATGAGCTCTGCTGTGTAGCAATAGCACAGCCGAGAATGAACTGAGAGACAAGGGCAGATGATAGGAGCTGAGGCGTGGCTTTAAAAACCCTGAGCACCACATCTGGCCCTCCCCAGTGCTCAGTTCTCACCACAGGTCCCTTATCTTCCAGCTCCCATTCTCAAGGCTCTGCAACTCTCTTCCTTTTCCTGCTCGGGTAGCCTTCCTCCCCCTGCAAGAGCCTGGGAACTCTTGAAGCTGGTACACTGTCCTTGCTGCAGGACAACATGATAACTTGTATTCCTCTTCCACTAAAATTTTACCCTCCTATATTAGCAGCTTTGTCCTGGGATTCATGAACTCATCTTTCCTAGAAAACATTGGAACATGGCTTTGTTTCTTCAGTGAATTGCTTTGGAGTCATTTCCTGATCCTCAGGCATTGTCTTATCTAGTCATTTATTCATCATCCTTCCCCCATTGCCTTTCTACTCCCACTTTTTAGATAATGTCTTAGCCTCAAAATTCAGGATGCATTTGTCTCTTACAGTAATACATCATACAATATCCAAGAAATTCCAATTTTGAATATCTTTCCCCTTGTGTTCACATTGTATCAAAATGTCCTGGAAATGCCCTTATTTCTACAAAGATCAGCTGAAAACAATTAAATCTTTTAAGCATTCCAAGAAACATATAATACACACACACACACACACACACACACACACACACTCACAATGTAAGCTACAAAAATTAAAAATGTAGCATTGTTATCTATAGAAATTCCCTATTATTCCAAAGCAGTATGAATGGCACCTACTATGTTGTACAATGCACCCTGTCTGTTGTGTGTACCTGTGTGAGAGTAGAGATGCCCCCATGCCCCTCTGCACACTATGAGAAGCCCCATCTGAAGGGTCCCCATGGAGAATGAACATTTCCTGGATTGCTATACAGCATTGCTTTTCTTGTGACATGAAATGATTAGAAATGGGTATGCAACTGCAATATATATTAATGCCAAGAGTACTCAGAATGATTTGAGTACAAGCCAGAAGGGCCAGAGAGCATTTGATGAAGACCAAACATGAGGGAAGAATAAAAGAGTGAATCGATGTTTTGAAAACAGTGTAAAGGTCAGTAGGGGCAGAAAGTTGCCATATGAGAACATGTGTATTAAAGATGACACTCCTCATGTAATGTACTGCAACTCAATGTAATGATGAGATGAATATTGCTTACACCATAATGTCTGACCACGTCACATGTTCAGTTAAAGAAACACCACAAAACAACAAAAAATATTTTGTCAGATAATGTGTCCTGGTTTTGCTTTCAAAACAAAAGGTCACTATTATTATATGTGTATGTCCAGTGGGGAAGCACCCATTTCTCAGTGTGGAGATAAAGTTGGACTTAAGGATCTTCTAGTTAATTGAACTAATACCATGTAGTCCACAAATACAGAATTTTCATTTTTTTCTTTTAAAAACAGGTATACTCCAGTGTGATCCAGGAACAATAAGAGAAGAAATACAGATATTTAGACTCTTTTGCCATGAATGTCAAAGAGTCTTCCATGATCGTCTCATTAATAATGAAGATAAGCAGTATTTCCATACTATTTTGACAGAAATGGCCAGTAAGTATCAATCTTTATTTAACTGTTCTTTCTTTTTAAGTAGAAAAGTAATTATAAAGGAAAATTAATATGATTTATATTAATAAAATTTATATAGGATAAAGAAAAATAAATTTTAGTCATGGATGAGTAAAAGTTTTTTCTTCAATGACTCAAATATTTAAAAATATGTAAATATTATAAAATCATTGTGTTAAAATTCAAGAAGGGTTAATATTTTAAATTCAGTACAGAATTTTAATTACAGGAGGAGAAGTAAGAGAAATAACATTTTGTCTGATAAGTAACCAGGATATTTCTAAAGTACTTCATATTTATTTAATATGTGTTCAATATCTATTAATAAAATTTTTATTAATATTAAATATTCTTAATCTTAAATCTGGGAGAGTATCAACCAATCTGAAGTTATATGGTGTTAATGTAGCTTTCTTTCAATTTCATTTATACTAATTAAGGCTTCTAAGTAAAGTAATAACTGATATTATTTTACATATTATTAAAATGCTGTATTCAATCTTATTATATTGAAATTGATTTTGTTTTTTGAATAGACAAACATTTTGGAATTGCAATTGACCTAGAATATTTTTTGACCAAGCCCATCATATTTGGAGATTTCATTAAGGCAAGTATGTTGTAATGACTTTACTACATTTGTAGGTTATAATTATATGAATATTACAATTATAAATTTAATAATTTGAAGATTATAAAGTTCAAGTTCATATTCTATAAGAACTTTGCACTTGTAAATATTGAAGATCTAGATAAGGGGTCAGCAAACTATGGCCCATAGGCCAAATCTGCCCACTGCCCATTTTTGTAAACAAAGTTCTATAGTAATACAGCCACACCCATCCCATTTGACTGTGTACTATGTGTGTGTTTACTTTCACATTACAAGCTGAGTAGAATAGTAGTAACAGCCTATACATCCTGTAAAGCCTAAAATATTTACTGTCTGGCCCTTTGGAGAAAAATACTGCTAACTCCTGATCTAGTTAGATTCATTTTGATAACAGTTTGAATGAATCAGAGACCCATCGGGTATTTGATTTGTAAGGAGATTTTGTTTCAACTCAGGACTGGACTCCTCCTTTTCACTCTGTATACCTGTGCAGCCTCCACTCAAATGCTTCCAGTAATGGGAAGTTCATCAGTTAGCAGTGCTGCCCTTTCATTTCAGGGTAGCACTAATCAGGAGTTAAATTTTCCTTGTATTAGTTTCCTCACGTCTGTCCCCCCAAAACATCCATACTTGGCTCCTAATTTTATGCTCTAGGCCTGCCTAGAATAAGCCTTCCATCCAACCACCCTGCCTTTGGTTACAGCAGTCATCTTGCTTTACAAGCTGACACTTGTTTGAATTGAACATTCCTAGAATCTACAAGAGGGAAAGGGCCATATGGATCTGTTTTGATCGCCCTAAGTCTCCAGCCTCTGGCACAGAGCTAGGTATAATTTATAGCAGGCTCTCAATCAATACTGGTTAAACAAATGAATGGATTCATCTTTATGTTATACATATGTAGTACCTCACTACCCTGGTAATCCCTGACAAATAAAAAGAGATGAACAATTTATTCATGTGAAATAGCTCTATTTAAATGTATTATTAAATACAAAGTCCAAAATTTGTTTTCAGGTGATTACATTTCCTGTGTTTTTCAAGTAACATTATTATCAAATGGGGGAATAAAGCAAAGGAAAAGGACAGTTGAACTCTTCTTGCTTAACCTACATGTATTTTAGTCAAGTCAAATGAAAATGCCCCCAGGGCAGTTACTATAGTAAAGAAAAGACATCATCAGTAGGTCCAAACAAGACCTCAGTTCCTTGTAGTTTATACCACATTTCATTCTTAATGATTTATTTAATTAGATACTACTGTGTAAAAATTATGTATAGTCCTGGCATGATTTTTTATAACCATAACAGTGTGCCATTCATAATTTTCAACCCACTTAGATCTTCTAATGTCAACAGCCTAAGAGCAAAATTATAAATCCAGAGTAAGTTATGAGAAAAATTTAAAACCTATTTCTGAGCTCCTTTGTGAATATTATTGTGAATAAAACTGAAATTCAAATGTACTACTTGAAGAAGTTAAATGAAATGGATTTTCAGTGAGCCATAAAAATCTGACTTTCTTTAGTCCCATTCCCTTGGTTTGAAAGCCCTCCTAGGATATATATAAGCAAATGATTAAATAGCAATATAGATAAATTTTTTTTTAAAGTTCCCTCCTAAGATAATGTACATTATATATATTTCTATACCAGAACTGATCCATCTCAGTTCTTCTCTTATAAATCATCTTATAGTTTGGAGCAGATAAGAGTGATCGGATTTATGTTGACATGCCTGATATGGAGAAAATCGCAAATGTTCTACAGGACTATCTTGATGATTATAACCTTACAAATCCCAAAGAAGTCAAGTTGGTGTTCTTCCAGGATGCTATAGAACATGTTTCAAGGTATGGTGCTCTAATGTGCCCAATAATATGTTGATCTAATTTGTTTTATATTAAAAGGTAAGGATTAAGTTGTGCAAAACTCTTCAAATAAATTTCTAGATGGATGAAGGTCTATAAGAAATCTTGCTGTAATTTAAAAGTTATTTTTTATTAATTTTAAATATATATTCATTAATTTTCTGTGGAATCTCAAGTGTTACTGGTTTTGTTTGTTGTAAATGTCTTGGATTGTTACAAAAAAAGGTCTAAGGTGTTCACAGAGATACATGTACAGTATAACAAGGCCAGTTACCTTAAAAAAGAGTGGGTTCAAGATTATAGCAAAACAAGCTGAATGCAAAGATCCTAGATTCCATCTGCTTATGAGTCTTATTCTTACCAATTCCAAGTATCCTTTGAGAGATGTCCCTGACACCTAGATATCCAGCCTGAATATCTGCAGTCCTTAGAGCACACACCACTTTTTTAAGTTGCTCATGTCCTATTGGATAATTCCATGTCAAAATGATCCTTTGAGGGTAAGTTAAAATCTGCTCCTTGTGACTTCTGGTACCAGCTCCATCCTTTGAAGTAGTAATAATAATAGTACTCAATGTGAATATAAAACCATAATATGGAGTATCTTATTTATTTGTCATAGCACCTCTCTGAGACTCAATATCATAATCTCTCTAAAAGAAATCTCAGAGAATGTTCTGGTGGCCTGTTGCTATATAATAAGCCATTATAATACTTAGTGGCTTCATGGTTTCACTATCTCTCATGGCTCCCAGCGGTTCGCTCTTGGGGTCTCTCCCACAGTTGCAGTCAGACAGCACCTGAAGTACCTGGCTAATCTCTGCCTCCATGTGGACTCTTCATTTCTCCCCAGCATGACAGCATGAGCATGTCCAGGCTTTTTACATGCTCATTCAGGGCTCTAAAGGCTTGTGCCCCTAGAGAGAGCCAGGCAGAAGCCCAATGGCCTTTCACAAGTTCGTCATGGAAGGTACATAGCATCACTTCTACCATACTCTGTTAGTCTACAGAGTCATACAGACTTGATAGGACCAGAGAGCAAGTAGGACCAGAAACACTATTGCAGCCATACTCGGACAACACCATGTGCCTGGGAGAGGCCAGGTAAATTGTCTAAAGTCCTCTAACCTAGTGAGTGGCAAGCTGGGGATCACATCCAGTGCTTTGACTCTACTTCCACCCAAAATGAACCTACTCTTTTTCATGACAGCCCTGCAAATATTTGAAAATCATCACCAGAGTCTTCTGAGCTTTGTCTTCTCCAGGCATAATTATCCTAGATATTTTACTTTTGTCTGTTAGGAATTATTTCCACCCTTCAAAATACTAAGCAATTTATAATTTTTCAGTGTCCCACTTAAAATTCGATATAGTATTCTATGTGTGAGGACAGGATTTCCCATGGTCTAGTACCATAGCAAGATTTTAATGGCTTTGTTTTCTTCCCTTGTCAACTACATTTTAGTGTTGGACCTTGTTAAGATTGACACTAAGTCCCCAGGGGTTTTTTTTATTAAGTACACCAAGTTTTTCAACTTTCCTATACTTCTGCTATTTCCAAGCATTACAATATACAATAGTTTGTCATTGACTTGTCAAGACACCACTTGCTTTCCATCTATCCCCCTGCCAACATTCCCACATGCTATCTCCTAAGACTGAAAAACACAAATAATGGCAGGACTCTGGTCTGAGAAACTTCCTAAAAAGTAGACCAGAATATAGGCAAAGTGGGCTTAATTGTATTTATAATCTCTCTTACTTTTGTAAAAGGGAATCACCAGACTACTTGAGATCTGCTTGACATATTATAAGGGGGAATTAAAAACATTTGTAGAATGTGGGGGAGATTTTTCTCAGATACACAAAGGACTGTTATGTGAATAATGGTCGCTCCTTGGCCTTTTGACTAAGATCAGGTGTTACGTGAATAATGATGTAGACGTGTTCTCTTTTCTTCTAGGGAGGATCAGTAGTTAAAAACTAGAGGAAACAAATTTCTACTCGTCATAAGTAAGCGCTTTCAAACACCCACTGCTGGTTAGCAATGGAAAGGGCCTTACTATAAACATGAGTAAAAAGGCAATTACTAAATATTCAGTAATTTAGCAGATACTACATTTCTGTTGGTTAATGACACTTTAGATTCCCGCCCTGAGGATAACTGGAAAAAAGCCTTCCCAACTGAGAAAGATTTTTTTTACTTCAGACCTGTGCTTTCAATGGGCAGTTTGCACCGGGCAGTTTACCCATTACAATGCCCTCAAAGTTGTCACCATACTGCAAGGATGGTAGAATGGATCTCCCTATTAAAAATATAAACCACTGCCTAGAAGAGCCATCTCCTCTTACTACAGTAGAGAAAATACAACTTTGGAGGATTCTTAAATGGAGGGAGTTTTCTATCCATTGATCGTTGTAAGTTGACAGCAAAATTAACACTGGGCAGCAGAGAGGACACATCAGTTTCCAATAATCTCAGATGGAAATAACAAATTACTGTAAATAAAACAAGGGAAGAGTAACATGAAGTGCAAGGTTTTGATAATAGTCAATGTTTCATCCACTGAAGAACACTAGTACATTATGGAAAACAGAACAAAACATTCTTAAGGGGGTGTTTAGGTCCCCTACTATAATTGTGTTTTTGTTAGTTTCTCCTCTTAATTTGTTAGTAGTTGCTTTGTAAATCTTGGTGCCTCCTGATTGGGGGCATATATATTAATGAGCATCATATCTTATTGTTGTATTTTCCCTTTTATGACTATGAAATGCCCATCTTTGTCTCTTATTACCTTTTTTTATCCTGAAGTCCATTTTGTCAGATATCAGTATGTCAACTCCTGCTATGTCTAAAATACAGATTTCTACATCATATATGTCTACGTGTATGAAATAGATACATATATGCACATATACATCTGAGGGCTGTCCAGAAAGTCTCCAGCCCTGTAATATGAAAAATAGAGGTTTTTATGGCTGGATTTTTTCCAGACAGTCCTCATGTATGTATATATAACTATACCTAAAAATATATTTTTTATTTTATATTATATATGTCCTAGAAAATATTTAGTGTTTTGCCTCTCCTCTTTGATTTTTTTGTTGTTGTTGTTTTCCTGACCCTCAATGACATCTTCAGATATGTGGCCTCAGCACTGGGGGATTTTCCTATTATTTCAGTCACTGTTGTATCAGTTTTATCTCCTCCTGTCTCTCCTTCTACGATTCCTATTGTAATCCTCTGGGATCCCATTTATTTCTCCTAAATTTGTCCTCCTTATCTTCCATTTTCTCTTGACATTTAAATATTAATAACATTATTGTTTTTCTCCGAGTTCTAGGTAAGTTCCTAGGGTTTGTCTTCTACTTCACCTATTTTCTATGGTATCCTATTTGCAAGGCCCATCTTCCACTCAGCGTTTTGATTTGGTAGACAGATTTTGCCATCTCCAATCAATTTTTCCCATACTCAGAAATTGTTTCCCTTCGAGTGCTCAACTTAATATTGTGATTATGATGCTTTTTAAATTCTTGTTAACATGAGTCAGAAATTTTCCAAAATTTTGTCGATACCTTATAAATCTAAAAATCTAAAATTCATTTTAGGTTTTTCCTGCTGATCTCTTCTTCTGAACTGCCATGTCTTTTCCTGGGTTTAATGATTTTTCTGCTTGCTTATTCTTATAAATGGAGACCTGGCCTTGCCAGTATCGTGGTTAACATAAGTAGTAGCCTAAATCAGCCAGCATTTCTGACAAAATCCTTCACACTTGGAAGAGGGGAAAGAGATTTTACTCTTAAATTTGCATGACCACACCTATAGGATATAGGGGAGAGATGGATATAAGGAAAAGCCCAGCAGTACTTCTCTCCCAAACATGAAACTCAGACAATACCCTCACCTTTCCTGTGCCCTTTTGCTCAGGGATGACACTCCACTAGCCACTAGCTTTCTATACCTTCTAAGCAGAAGTCACATCCTACATTTGAAATAACTCGCTCTGATTTGCTTCCTGCAGAATTGCCCGCATGATTCGCCAGGAAAGAGGCAACGCCCTGCTCGTTGGTGTAGGAGGCACTGGCAAGCAGTCTCTTACGAGACTTGCAGCTCACATATGTGGTTACAGATGTTTACAGATTGAACTGAGTCGGGGATATAATTATGACAGTTTTCATGAAGACCTGAGGAAGTTGTACAAACTGGCTGGTATTGATGACAAGGATATGGTTTTCCTCTTCACGGACACACAGGTACATATTTCAGTAGCCCAAGTATAAGAACAGAAAAAGTATGAGTGTTACAATCACATCTATGCTGGAATCGTTTGTAGGATGTAGTCCAGAAACTTGTTCCCACTGATAACAGAGTTCTTGGACCTTATAGAAGACTTTTATAACATACTTTTATTTATTTTGCCAACTAGTGTTCCCCCTTTGAATTCTCAGTAAGTAAATATCATCAAAGGTTAAGGGGGTGGAAAATGTTTTAACTTTTCTTTGAGGGAAAGGACATAAATAACAGAAGGCAATGAGCTATTTCTGTAGAGGTAAATATAAGAAAGTAATTCCTTAACTGAAATCAATTACGGAAATAGACTTTACTCAAGAAAAGGAAAAAATACCGACTATGTTTTAGGGTTAAATTAACTTTAAAATTAAAATAGAATTTACATCTATGTCTACAGCCACCACTTTAACTGATCTTGAATTTATTCCATTGTAGAGGATTTTTCTACACTGACTACATTTGGGTATTTTTAACATTAAGGGAAAATAAACCTTTATAGAAATTAGCAAGGGAATAAAAAAACAATAGATCTAGTGCACAAATATTTTAAAGTTCATTTTACTTTTTAAAACACTATAAATGGGATTAAGTATAATGACAAAATGGGAAAATATTTTTAACATCTGTGAGTTTATATCTGAGTTTGTCAATACTTTTTTACAAATGAGAAAGGACCCATAGTCAAGAGTGTGCACATCACTGGCTCTGGCCACCACCAATGCCTGTCCTGGTCCCTAGCTCCTAGACTTAGGGGTACTACGGAGAACCTCAATAACCCTTGCAGCCATTGTGGACTCCTTGCAGTGCTAGTCAAGATACAAATAGTTGTCAACACTGTGTACCCCAATGGCCTGAGCCAAAGGGACATATACCCGCCTTGGTCAAGTGCTACCACACACCCATGCACTTGGTATCCTATACCACTAGACCAGAGGTTACAGCATACTCCAGCATGCTTCCACTTGCAGGTGAAAGTCTCCCCTTGCCAAATCAGTCCATAAAGTCTACAAGAGGTGACTGCTTCTTCAAATGTGCAGACACCTATGTAAGGATAGAGGGATCATTAAGAATCAGAAAAACCTGAATCCACCAAAGGAACACAATAACCCTCCAATAACTGGCTCCAAGGAAATGGAGATCCACAAATTGTCACACAAATAATTCAAAATAATTGTTCTAAAGATTCTAAATGAGCTACAAAAAATACAGATAAATAATTTAAAATATAAGAAAAATAACATTAGAACAAAATTGCGGTCAGTGACACCACCAAGATGGCATTATAGGTTGTCCCCAACTTGACTCCCTTTCACAAGAACTAACAATTATTCTTGAACAACACACCACTGAGAGAATCCTAGAACTAGGAAAAGATGATGAATCACCCCCCAACACAGACCACACAGACCAAGACAGACTGCACCAGAAGGGTAAGAGGAGCATCTACACGCTGACCACATTACTCCTCCCCCAGGCCAGAGCAGAAACATACCTAGAGGTCTCCCCCTAATCCTGCAGTTCCACCAGTGGAAAAGGAGAGCCCGTGGGGACATCCAGATCTCCCAGCATCATGGGTCACTTCTTGGGGGTCTCACTCAAGTCTAGCATCATGGAAGTCACAGAAGAATTTGCAGGGCTTGACCACTGGAAATGTGATGGAGGTGGGGAGACTTGCAACAGTCAGCACTTGGATCTTGACAGACCGAGTTCCTGCTATAGCACCCAAGTAGTAGTCCCAACCAGCAGCTTTTCTCATTAGCAGAGTCAAGACAGTGGCACAGCCTGACCAGGGAACTCAGCAGGGCACAGTTCTGTCTGACTGTGGGTCCTCAAAGAACCTTCTGTCCCTGGGGTCTGGTCTGCCCCTCTATCCTGCTCAAGCAGGAGAGCTGCATCACAGCCCTGCCCACTGCCGAGTGTAGCTCCTGACCTTGCCCACTCCACCCAGGCATGAGAGCTAATTCATAACCCCAACCACTGCTGAATATACCTTCCAGCCCTGCCCAACCTGAAAGACTAGCCAGAACACCTGGAAACCTGCATAATATAGCAACATTTCAACAGAAAGTCTAGCAGGCAGAGCTGATCATCTACAGAACAAAGCCATTGGCCCTGTTCAGCCAGGGAACATGGAATGCAAGCCAGCTTAAGTGAAGACCACAAACAGAGTGCCTTTTTGGCCTTAAAGATAGTTCTCCTGCTCTGCCCCAACAGAGAAACTAATTTGTAGCCCCACCCAGTACTGAATATAGCCTGCAGTCTACCCAACCAGAAAACCTAAACAGAGTACACAGAAGCTGCATAGCCCATTCAACAGCTCTGCTTAGAGTGGCACTTGAGCAGAGAGCACAGCTTGTAGCTTTCCCCATCCATAGAGCAAAAATTGTGGCTTCATCTGTCCAGGATATTTAGTGCCCAGCCTTGCTTGATTCAGGTCCCTAAATAAGTTGTGCAGGCTGTGGGGCCCATCCTGCTGCCCTAAGAGGGCAGGGAAGGTAATTCATAGTCCTGACTGTCTAGAAAGCCTGACCAGAGAACCAAGACAACTATAGACCCCATCCTGTAGCCTTTCTTGGGCAGGGAACCATGTCAGCAGTCATATACAACTGTTCTCAGCCAGTAGCACCCACTTTGACCTCAGAGCTCAGGTACTGGACTAACCCTAAAATACACCATGATAACAAGCCCCATATATTCAAGGACATCACCAACTAACACTTCAAGAACCCCAAACTGAGCTGACTAGTGAAGAACTGTCTCTTGCCAAAGCAAACCTATAAGGTCTGAAGGAAGAAGCTGTTCACTCAAATGCACAGATACCAATGTAAGACATCAAGGATCATGAAAAATAAAGTAAACATGACACCACCAAGGGAAACTAATAAAGCCCCAGTAACTGAACCTAAAGAAGTAGAGATCTATGAAGTATCAGACAAAGAATTAAAAATAATCATCTTAAAAAGTAAAGTACAAGACCACACAGACAGATAAGTAAACAAACTTGGGAAAATAATGCTTAACAAAACAATAAATCCAATAAATAAATAGAAACCATTCTTTTAAAAATCCTAGGGCTGAAAAATACAATAACTAAACTGAAGAATTCAATAGAGTTCAAAAGCAGATTTGACCATGTAGAAGAAAGAATCAGTGACTTACAATACAAGACACTTGAAATTATCCAATTGGAGGAGGCAAAAAGAAAAGAATGAAAAAGAGTGAACAAAGCCTACAGGACTATGGGGCACAATGAAAATAAACAATATCCACATTGTGGGAATTCCAGAAGAACAACATAAATAGAAGGAAACAAAGTTTATCTAAAGCAATAATGGCTAAAAACTTTCCAAACCTGGGGACAGAAATAAGCACCCAGATTCATGAGGCCTAAAAGATCCCCCAAAAGGATGAACCCAAAGAGGGCCACACCTTGACACATTTTAATTAAATTGTTAAAGACAGCAATAGAAAAGAGACAAGTTACACTAGACATATCTAGATATAACCAGGTCTGTGTAGTCATGGTATCTCCCATCACTCTGACCTTGCACACACAGATGCTTACATTTTTCACCCAGTGCACATCAAAATGCAAAAATGTTAGACATTCTATTTGAACAGTGTGCTGTTACTGAATTCTTAACAGCGGAAAAAGTTTCTCCAATTTATTTTGAAATTTTTGAAGAAAAAAGTGAGGACTTTTTAAAGAAGATTACAGGTAATGAAACTTGGGTCCATCATTATGACCCTGAGGATAAAAGGCAGTCCATGGAATACCACCATAAGGGATCATCTTCCATTGTATTGTAAGTCACTGATTCTTTCTTCTGCATGGTCAAATATGCTTTTGAAACTCTCTATTGAATTCTTCAATTCAGTTATTGTATTTTTTAGCCCGAGTATTTTTTGAAATTGTTTTTATTGATTGATTGACTTTATTGTTAAGCATTATTTTCCCAACTTTTGTTTACTCTGAGACCTGAGTTTTGATTTTTTTTTCTTGGCTGAAGTGATCTCTTATGGCAATATTCCATGGACTGCCTTTTGTTCTCAGGATCATAATGATGAACTCACATTTCATCACCTGTATTGATCCTCATTAAGAAGTCCTCACCTTCCTTCTCAAAAATTTCTTAAAAATTGGAGGAACTTATTCTGTGTTACGAATTCAGTACCAGCACTCTGAACAGAATGTCTGAACACTCTTCCAATTTGATGTGCACTGGGTGAAAAACATAAGCATCAGTGTATGCAAAGTCAAGAATGATGGACCATGTGACTGCACAGAACCAGTTATATCCAGATATATCAAATGTAACAAAAAGTATTGCAGTGAAGACAAAATTTATCAGCCCACCCCTGTAACTATATAAGATAAAACTAATTCAATGTGAGTTTTAATCAAACATTTGCTTTAGAATTTACATGTAATAAATATAAAATGGTTCTATGGGGAGTTCCCTGATGGTGTAGTGGCTTAAGGCTTTGGCGCTGGTGCTGTCAGTGCTGCGGCCTGGGTTCGATTCCCAGCCAGGGAGCTACCCACATACCAAAAAAAAAACAACAACAACAACAAAAAAAAAAATAATAAAATAAAATGATTCCATGAGTTATAATGACACTACTTTCTTCTACAGATTGTGGTGGAAGAATTCCTAGAAGATATAAATAACATCTTGAACTCAGGTGAAGTGCCTAATTTGTTTGAAAAGGATGAACTGGAGCAGGCTTTAGCAGCCACTAGGCCAAGAGCAAAAGAAGTAGGAATTTCCGAGGGCAATAGAGATGAGGTAGGACATGTGAAGATTGTTATATGGCTTTGTAAAACAGAAAGTGATTTGAGCCTTTTTAAAAATGGTCCACAAATCCTCTTAAGGAGTCCATGGATAGAATTTTTTTTTTCAATACAATAAGTTTCCTTAGTAATTCTCTGTATTTTATTTTCTGCATTCAAATTGTTGATTCACCCGTCTCCCAGCATGGTGCATGGAAAGTAAAAACAGAAACCCTACTGCCCCCGTGGAAGTCAGTCTTGTCCAAACAGGACAGCTTCTCTTATCATTCTTTAAACACAAATTTATTTCCCACACACCCTCAGTGCCCTGCCTGAGGAGTATAACTAGTATAACTAGGTTATAGTTGTGCCATAACCTATCAAAAAAGTTATAGCACAATTAAAACAGAACTTCAATTTCTTTCTCTTTTTCTCCCTCTTTGTCTGTTTCTCTCTCTCCCCCACGCCCCAACACAGCTGCTCTGTACCTCCATTTCTCCAAGTACTGTACTGATTCCATGTGCCAAAATTTGTCTACCCCACTTTTTTCCCTTCTTTATACACCTTTTTTAAAAACTTTATAGCCATTCTTTCTCATGTCGTTTCATGAGAATTTCCTCTACTGCTAGGTCAGGGCTTATAGGTACAGACAACAAGATCTACTTCAGCTAATATAAGCAGAATTGGGTCTGTTCAAGGAATTGGGAGGGCCAAAGAAAGGGACTCCAGGCCAAGTTCCTTGGAATGAATATGAAATGCACACCGTAGAAGTCAATGGTCAAGGACGCTGGCGCATCTGCCACAACCGTTCCTGCTGAGCCAGGAAGCCACTAAACGAATCAATTTACTGCTGCTTCAGCTGCCAGCTCCAAAATCACAAACCCCCATGCTGTCAGAAAGCAACTGAGGAAGGAGCTGTTGGTTAGTAACCTTGGAGTTCCCTGGGGGAAACGTGAAATTGGCTCTCCTACACAGAGGGCAAGGAGAGACTGAAAAAAGAGGGAGACCCCTCCTGATTGGTAGATGGCAGGTTTAATAAACATGAAAACTTATGAATGAGGCTTTTGTCTTGGGTGGCCACAAGATTAGAAGATCTCCACACCTGCCCACCAGAATCTTAAAAGTTTAGATAGAGGCCTTAACTGGGTTTAGTCACGTATATTGTCCAGATGGTCTCAGCAACACATTGCTTTCTCAAGGCTGTGTCCTTGAAACAGCTCCCACTGTGGGAATGATGGGCAGAACATACAATTCAAGGACAAGGGAGGGGGCGAGGAGCCTCCAATTGCTGAGGTCTACCTCCTGGGTCAACTGGTGGTCACATTCTCTCAGTGACCTCCTTCAACTGGAGCCATATTCAGAAATAGTGGCTCCAGATCCATGCCACTTCTGCCAGGCTCTCCACCTGCAAAAATGGTCACCCTGTACTTTGGTCCTCTGTCAATGGTCCTCTATCCCAGAACAAAACCTTATATGACTACCTCTCTTGACTTTATTCAAGGGGTCTCCTTAAATACCTTGACAAGGAGGATCTACATCATATCCAGAACTCTAGGTGCAAAGGAGTCTGCAAAATGGCATTTTTAATCTTTCCAGACTGCATGAGAGAAAGAGGTTGTCATAGATGTTGAACAAAACAATTTACACATTTACTACACTAATATATTTTAATCGGTATTGGTAAACTCAGATGCATTAGCCAACACTTATTTTCATTGTTTCATCCTATTTTAAATTTAAAAATATATTTCTTTTGTCAGGTATTTCAGTACTTCATCAGCAGAGTCCGCCAGAAGCTGCACATTGTTCTCTGCATGAGCCCTGTTGGGGAGGCCTTTCGGTCACGGTGCCGAATGTTTCCATCCCTTGTGAACTGCTGCACCATTGACTGGTTTGTCCAGGTCAGTAACTTCCCAGGACATCTCTCTAAGAAGTTAGACTTGCTTGATTTTAAAGGAGTAATACATTGTCCAAGAATAATTCAAGGGTACTTGCATTAGCTTTAAAACACACTAGGAATTTATTCATATGGAAGGGATGACAATCACAATCATCAAACAAAGCAAAAACAGAATTTATAAAGGAAGAGCAGACTATTGAATTTAGCTGTGTAGAAGTGAACAATGATCTTCACAAGAGCTGTTTCAGCAGAGATGAGAGAGGTGAGGGGAGAGGAATCAGAGACAGTGAGTGCAGTAGTGACCCCCCAATCTGTGGTTTCACTTTCTATGGTTTCAGTTATCCTTGGTCAACCTCAGTCTAAAAATATTAACCAGAAAATTTCAGAAGTAAGTAATTGGTAAGTTTTAAGTTGCATGCCATTCTGAATAGCATGATGAAGTCTCACACCATCCCATTCTGTGCCACCTGGCACGGGAATCATCCCTTTGTCCAGCGTATCTAGGCTGTGTATCCCACATGCCCATTAGTCACTTAGTCTTGGTTATCAGATCAACTATCAGAATATTACAAAGCTTGTGTTCAAGTAATCCTTATTTTACTTAACAGTGGCCCAAAAGAATAATAGTAGTGGGAGTTCCCTGGTGGTGTAGTGGCTTAAGGCTTCAGCACTGGCACTGTCAATGCTGCAGCCTGGGTTCGATTCCCAACCAGGGAACTACCCATATACTAAAAAAAATAAAAATAAAAAATAAATAAAATAAAGTAAAATAAAAATAAAAGAATAATAGTAGTGATTCTGGCAGTTTGGATATGCCAAATAAAAGCTATGAAGTTCTTCCTCTAAGTGAAAATGTGTGTTTATAGGGAAAAATCAGTATATGTAGGGTCCAGTACTATTCTCAGTACTATTCTCATGGAGGTCTTGAAATGTATCTCCCCTGGATAAGGGGGACTACTGTATAGACAGGCAACTCTTTCAAGAAGTTTTGCCCCAAAGGAACACCAGGAGATGGGTAATAGAGGAGTATATGAGGTGAAGGGAAAAGTATTTTTGAGTGGGAAACACTAACAGCACATGTGTGTGCTAACAGAAATGATCCAGGCAAAAGAAATATATTGATGGTGCAGCAGACAGAGCTAAGTGTTTTTGGACCAACGTCTTTGAGCATACAAGAAGGGGTGGGATTGAGTCATCAATGAAGGGGCTGACCTGGGCAGGGAGCCTGCACAGCTTACCCCCAAAGTAACAGGAAGGAAGGCAGAGTAGATGAGCACAGATGCAGGTAGGTGGGAAGATGTTAGGGTAAGAGCTCATTGAAGTTCTGTTTCCATTGCTTCTATTTTATTTGTTAGTTAGTTAATTAATTATTAATTAATTAATTTTTAGTGATGTGGGAAGCAAGGTTACCACCTGAGAATGAAAAGGAAAGAGGAAGGCTCACAGTCTGAGAAAGCAGTATAGGGTGTAAAATGCTCACTAAAGAGAGTGTATTAGGGGTATATTTAGAAAACGTGGAAGCATTTCTGAGCTGCATTAGAAACTGCTCGAGCTAGTTGTCATGAATTTAAAGTGAGGCCAGTCAGCATGGTGGTGTGTTTTTTCTCCAGTCATGCTCAGCTGCACAGCCACAGCCACAGGGTAACAGAAAGTTGCATTTGACGAAGGTTCAGGTGAGTTCAAAGAAACAAGAGAGGAGTAAAGGAGTTGAGGTGAATGGGACAGTGATTAAAATAACGGACCTGAAGTCCAAACTGCATAATAAGCTGAGTGGGCATGTGAGATCCTCATAATATATGTGATTTTATTCATGAAAGTATCCTAAGGACACCAAATCATTTTCTCATTCAATCAACAAATATTTATTGAACAACTTCTATGTGCCAGACACTGGGCTAAGGACAGCAAATGAAGACCCACACCCGCCTCTAATAAACAAAGCCATTTGGTTTATTAAACGTCATAGATATGAGTAGGAATTTACTTGGTGAAAGGAGGGTAAGATAAGGAAGAGTTCCAGGGATATGTATTTTTCTTATTTGTTAAATTATATATTACAGAAATGTGCAACAGATTTTCCAAATTGTATTTTTATTTACAGTGGCCCAGAGAAGCACTTCTTTCTGTATCACAGACCTTTTTCTCAAATGTTGATGCTGGAAATGAGGAACTGAAAGAAAAGCTGTCCCTCATGTGCGTGAATGTTCACTTAGGTGTCTCCAATATGGCAGAACACTATTACACAGAGCTCCGGAGACGGTACTACACAACGCCCACCTCCTACTTGGAACTCATCAATCTCTACCTGACTATGCTGAGTGATAAAAGGAAGCAGTTGGTTTCGGTAAGCTTAACATCATCAATAAAAAATGTTTGTATTGCTTAAACTCAAAGCTTTGGCCAGAATGAGTGGAGGATCTATGTGCCATCTTACCTGCTGGAGCCCTCCGCATCCTGACATGTGCCCTTGACATCCTACAATATAACAAAACCGTATTTTGTGCTGTCAGTTCACAGGCCTTCCCAACTTCCTTGATATTTACATTTTGTCTTCTATCATTTACGTAAGTGTCACTGACTCAGTAGAATGATACAGACATTGCAGCAGCATCAAACTTAAGCAGAGAACTAGTCATCTGTAGTACTTAATAAAAAGGAAGACTTTTTGTTAAGCAGTAGAGATGGGGTTTTGTTGGTCTCTTGTGTCCATTATTCCCATTAAGACCAATGGCTTAGGTGTCAAGCACATGTACAACCTATACTCTGCCTCTTACTTCCTGTACAAACTTGAGCACATTTTACAAATTATCTAAGTCTTAGTAGAAAATAAGGTTTAAAAATATCTATACCTCTTAAATTATTGTGGAATTTAAACGAGATACTGTTTGTGAAGTGCTTGAAGTGTGATCCATGCATATGAGGTCCTCAGAAAATAGTGCCTGCCATCATCATCATCATCAGGCACAGTAGAAAATGAAACATTTGCCAGTTAGATATTTTAAATGTTTTTTTGGAGGATTTTTACCTGGTAAAAGAACTTCACAGATACTTTCAAAACCTACGAATTTGAACCAAGCTTTCTGACTTACCTTCAAAAACATTATTCCCAGGTACCTTCTCTACCAGATAGCACCCCATTGATCCAAATTAAAAGTGCCCCACCATTAGGAAGCAGGGTTCGTGTCCAGCAACCAGAGGGAAGTACCCAGGCCACTGTCTCCCTGGGGATTCTCACCCCTGCTGAACGTCCTTAGGAAACGAGTGTTAAGATAAACCTTCCAGGCTGAAAGTTGTCTTTAAAGAAAGGGTTCATTGAGCCACATGCTAGCCAGGTAAAGGACCTGGTCCTGGAGCATGCAGTCTGGACCACCAGAGCAGGACTAGATGGAGGAGGCAAACATGTTTGCCATCCTAGGGTTGGCAGAGCTCTTGTATACAATGAGTTTGGGGATAAGGATGTAAGTTGTTTCGAAAGAATTTACAGTGGCTACAGGTAAGCAGGGTGGGTAAGGCAGGGAGATTTCTGGGATAGGTGAATTGTATATCAAAAAAGAAGTATTTGATGCTTTTGGATTGGTTGTGGACACGGTCCACAATGTTCGTACGTAAGCAAGAAGTGGTGCCTGGTGGTCCCCTGGATAATCACTGGAATGAACAGGGAACTTAATTCGAAGTTTCAACATACATTCAGGAATGTGAATAGTTTTCTGTTAATTTCAGCTTATGCCTAATTAACTTTCCTTGTCTCTTCCTCCCACCCTCTGGCCTACTGTAATTTAATTTAGGACACCTCAAAATTTTTTCCTTGTCATAAGTACTCAGAGCTGTGGCCTCTAGGAATTTCTATCTGAACTTGTCCTTCATTCATTCAACATGCTAAGTACCACAGAAGATAAAAATAATACACTGTGGACCCTCAGTGAGCCCACAGTCAAGTGACGTCCTGCTCCTGTGGCCAGGGGGCATGGATCCAGACATGCTGTGGTGAATGTCATGGCCATTACCTAGAGTTGTATTACCAGAGTATTTCTGTACTTTTACAATGTTAACATTACAAACTAGTAATTTTCCAGTTTTATTGTTGTAAAATTCTACTACATGAGGAAGCGATGCCAGTAAACTTTGAGTTTATAATACTCATTATAATCAATATTTCCATTGTCATCTAGGCACGTGACCGGGTGAAGCATGGTGTCAGCAAGATATTAGAAACAAACGCACTAGTAGATAAAATGAAATTAGATCTTTCCGCTTTAGAACCTGTCCTTTTAACAAAATCACAAGATGTCGAAGCCCTGATGGACAAATTGGCAGTGGATCAAGAAAATGCTGATCAGGTACCAAGAATCACCTGACATTGTGGGCGAGAAAGAGTCAATCACCAGTTGATCACTTATATACTATAACATATGATCGGATTTTTTAAATTTTATATGTCATTAAAATAATCGGTAGGCTTAGCAATGCTTTTAAGTTATAAAGTCTCCCTTCAGTAAATCAGCCTGGTTCTCTCCCTGAGAATGAGTGAACCCAAAAAAGAGAATTGTGAGTACAGTACTACCAATAAATATAAAGCACCTATTCTCTTAGAAGGAACTATTTGTTGTAATAACTTTATCTCCATTATTCTATTAACGTAGTATGATATGGACAGAGGAGTGTAAAATTCAGTATAGCTAATCCTTTTTCATCTTTGGTCTAAACCAAAGGAGCAAATATGACTCATTGTTATTGGCATTTTTTAAAACATGGAAATTCAAATATCGAGACCACTTACGCCCTTGCGTTTCAATGGTTAGGTCCGTAACGTTGTGCAAGAAGATGAAGCAGTTGCAAAAGTGAAAGCTGAAGAAACCCAAGCAATAGCTGATGATGCTCAAAGAGATCTTGAAGAAGCTCTACCTGCACTCGAGGCTGCTAATAAAGCACTGGATTCCTTAGACAAAGCAGATATCGCTGAAATCAGAGTTTTTACAAAGCCCCCAGATTTGGTCATGACTGTTATGGAAGCGATTTCCATTCTCTTGAATGCCAAGTGAGTAATTCAGAATCATGTACTAGCAAAATGCATGGTGGAGTTTCTTTACTCTTTTTCTCAGTTTTCCTTTCTCTTATCCGTCATTTATTTGGTCCATCATTTAACAAATTTATTCAATAAACTCTTTTTTAGCATCTGTTTTGTGCTAGCTCAGTGATGGAAGATACATTCCCTACAAGGCACAAACAGTCTACTGGGGAAACACACATGAAAAATAAGTGTATAATTTTATGACATGCAAGAGTTGCAAAGTATTAGGAATGCTGAGAAGGGAGTGCCCCTGGGGAGATAGGAGCAGGTTTTTTAGGAGATGATGCTCAGGTGGGGAGTGGGACCATGGGGAGAGCCCAGGGACCTTTGAGGTTCATCGAATGGGATGGGGCTGGTCAGTGATTATATCATGAAAGGTCTTACATGCTGTTCTAAGCAGTTCAGATTTCATCTTGGAAATATGTAACTTTCAAACTTTCTTTATTAATATAATCGTTTTTGGTTTGTTTTTTTTTTAATACAATTTAGGTTATAAGAAACCTTTCTGTGTAAAACTGATCAGAGCAAGGGTCAAGGGCCCAGAGCACCTGCCCTGCTGGGCTTCCCTACTGACCCTCTGGCCAGCACCCCGATGGGTCCGGGAGCTCTGCAAAGCATAAATGGAGAGCCCTGGCCACAGGGGAGTGAGAGCTACTGAGCATTTCCAACCCCCAACCCATTGTATTTTCCTGTGAGAGAGACCAATTTGGCCTAAGGGCATGGGTGAGGCTGACTGCGAGATGTAAAACCAGTTGGAAGGTGTTTGTGGTGTCCTGGCAGGAGATCTTTAAGGATCTAAACTAAGGAAAAGGAACTATAAATGTGCCTGGGGTAGTTTTACAATAAAACTGTTATTTCTGTAATGCTTTAACCTTTCTAAAACTCTATTATTTTATCATTCTTTCTCTAGCAAAACTGTGTTATATGGAATATTAGTCATCCAATTCTATCCCTCTGCGTTGTGGTGTCTGTAACTACCAATCACTGGGCTGATGGTATTGAGATTAAAACTACCCATCTGGGGGGATAATATCTTAATGTTCTCAAAGAAATGCTTTTCTTTTGTTCTCATATAACTTTATTACAATATTATTAACTTACCATGTCTGTGTTTCAGGCCTGATTGGCCAACAGCAAAGCAACTTCTTGCTGACTCTAACTTTCTAAGAAGACTCTTAGAATATGATAAGGAAAACATAAAACCTCAGATACTGGCAAAGCTTCAAAAGTATATTAATAATCCTGATTTCGTGCCTGAAAAAGTAGAGAAAGTGTCCAAAGCATGTAAATCCATGTGCATGTGGGTGAGAGCAATGGATTTGTATTCCCGGGTAGTCAAAGAAGTTGAACCAAAGAGACAAAAGCTCCGTGCTGCACAGGTACGTCATCTGGGTTGTGATAGTTTATAGACTTAAAGGCCATGGTCATCCATCAGTCAGGCTCCCCTTATAATGCCAGTGTGACACTATGCACTACAGGTAGTAGCAGCACTATTGGAAATTAGTTTTTGTTTTAAAAACTAGATGGCAAAGATTACTTTTTTCAGAAATGACCTCAAAAATCAACCCTCTTCCAACAAAAGAAAAACGAGTTCTTAGTGCATTCATTTTTGCCTCCGGTACTTTTGAGATGTCTTTCAAACTCTAGCTCCTGATGCTCTGTGTTTCCATTTTCTAAATACTCCCACACCTGATGGAACCGAGGTTCCAAAACCCAGGTTAACCTGCAGTCAGAAGAGAGGCCACAAGCAGGACACGCAATGGTCCTGTAGTGGTGCAGGTTACCAAAAGAACTGTGGCTGTAGAGCAGGGGGTGGCAGCTTGTTCCGTAAAGATCCGTAGTGTCTGTGTTTTCAGCGCCGCTGGCTATGTGGTCTCTGCTACAGTTACCCAGCTCTCCCCTTGCAGCAAGCAATTCATACATGAAAAAGCATGGCTGAGTTCCAAAATAACTTTATTTAAGGACACTGGAACTTAAGCAGGCAGCAGGCTGGAACTGGCCTGCAGGCCGTAGTTTGCAGGCCCCTGCTCCAGACAACTAATTAGGAAAGATTAGTTTGCACTACGATATGAATCTTTCATTTGTTTCATCATTTAAAGTTAATAATCCACTGAAGCAATTGATTCATCCCAAGTGCTTGGTATTCATCCCAAGTGCTATTTCTTCTATAATTTATTTTGTTGGGCTTTGTTTCTGCTTTGTTTTAATCTGTTTGCTTCTGTTATTAATATTTTATTCTCTTCTATATTCATTTTAACTTTGTATATCATACCAAAATCTGTTAGGACATAAAAAAGGAAACATAAATCCTTCTTTTAAAAATATCTGTTATAAATAGGCAAACTTGGCCTTCTTTGGAGCCCTATTCATAAGTATTTACTTGATTTTATTAGATTGAACTTGATGTTACTATGGCTACTCTAAAGGAGAAACAAGCATTACTAAAACAAGTGGAAGATAAAATACAGGCCTTACAAGATGAATATGACAAAAGTGTGCACGAGAAAGAAAGTCTGGGTAAGTGGTTCATAAAATTTATGTTGCTCAGGAAATGCCTAAATCTCAAAAGTAGCAAGAGTTTTAAGGCAGTCATATCTCAGCTTTCATTCAACAGGTAGGACATATTTTCATTAAACTATTGCATTAAATGTCTAGTATAAAATTAGAAGAACTCGATATATTGTATATATTCAACTCTTATACCTGAGTAAGGCTTGTCGGGACCTTTGTGTTATATCATAACACAAAGCAACATAAGAATTTGATTCAAAAAAAAAAAATACTAGGGAGCACAGAGAAAGCGCTATCTTCAGCCAGAGTAATTAAGTAATGCTAATTCCGCTATAAACAGAAGCAGGTGAATGAATTTCTTATATTTTAGGAAAACATCGCATAACATAGCCTGATTTTCTTAAAATTTTCTAGCAAAGAATATGGCCCTGACCAAAGCACGTCTGGTACGTGCTGGAAAGCTGACAGCTGCTTTAGAAGATGAGCAGGTTCGATGGGAAGAAAGCATCCAGACATTCAACGAGGAGATATCGAATGTCGTCGGGAATGTGTTCATAGCAGCGGCTTGTGTAGCCTATTACGGAGCCTTCACAGCCCAGTACAGGCAACTGGTGAGTAAACTTGCTTTCTATAAGGAGTGGGCAGAAGCCCCTGAAACTGTGTTGACGGAGAAAGGTGTGGGGAGTCATTTTTCTGAGTTTAAATGGAGGCTCTTCCACTGTGGAGGTTCTTGGACACAGAAAAGTATTTAAACATTCCCCAGCCCTCCATCTCCCCTGTTGGCCAGTGCTGGTCTACCCCTAACCTTTCCTAATACATTCCCCAAAAGTTATTCATCACTTACTTACACAGCACAAGAACCTGGGGGAAGAAAAAGGGACAGGGAGTTCCCTACCCTTATGATCAGAAGTATTAACACCATCTAAAGCCAGCCAGGATGAAGTGTTCTAAAATTGGTGAGACTGCTACAAAGGGCTAGGTAATAGGAAAGAGCAGGAAACTAAGTTATCTGGAAGGATTGTCAAGCCATTTTTATGAAATGGCTTCCTAAAAATGTTTCACCCTTGTCCTTGAGTTATAAAACCTCGTCAGTATAGGACTCACATAGACTCTACAGGAGCTCAGGGGTCATCTGGTGCCATGTGCGCAGCGATGCCAGTGGTGCTCTTGAGGACAGACATTTCCCTGTTGTGCGTGACTGTACATGTGCTGAAGGAGGTTACACGCTAGCACCCGCCTCCCTTATCCACTGATTCCTCTTAGCACCCACGGTCATTGTGATAACCTCAACTTCTCCACGTGCCTCCAGACTCTCTCAAACGGAGCAGTACACACCTAACTGAAGGGTCCTGTGACAGTCCTTGTCATTTCCACATGATAAAGCTGAGGTCCAGATGGGCGATGACATGCCCAAAGCCACAGCTAGTCAATAGTACAGTCCCAGGAGCCAGGCCTCCTGATTTTCAGCCCACGCCCCACGTCCCATGCTCCGCTGTGTGCGGAGCCCGGCAGGGCTTACCCCTAACCCAGCATTTTGTGTGTGTCTGCACTCGCTGAGTCTTCCCGACTCTGTACAAGTAAGCCTTCTTCTGCAGCTTGTAGAGTGCTGGATCCAGGACTGTCAGTCTCTGGAGATCCCAATCAGTCCCTCCTTCAGCCTCATTAACATTCTCGGTGACCCCTATGAAATACGGCAGTGGAACACGGATGGGCTGCCACGCGACACGATATCAACAGAAAACGGCATTTTGGTTACTCAGGGGAGACGGTGGCCTCTGATGATTGATCCCCAAGACCAGGTATGTAACAAATGCCTCAGATAAAGAGCAGCCTGTTAATTCTGCTTAAGATTGTGCCATTACAGCATCCGAAAGTGTACCTTAACATCTCGTAAGATCTTGGGGATGGGGACCTAGAGGAAATTTAGGAGTCTTTCTAGTCCAAGTTCCTCATTTTGTAGATGTAGAAAGTAAAAAAGAAAAGCATCTGTGGGAGCAGACATTCATTCCTGCATAGTCCTTGTTCCTAAAAGGTCTGAGGAGTCCACCTGAAGTCAGGGCCTGATGAACTTTAGGGCAAGCCCGCCTGGGAGGTATGGGATCCCAGAATCTGACTCCTGTAGTTCAGATGGTACAAAATGGGATTTGGAAAGGAGCAGCTGCGAAAGCAGGGGGACAAGCTCCAGTAGCAGAAAGGTGAGCCTCATTTTCTGGGTAGGCCTTCTCTTCATTTGTTCCAAATTCAAATAAAAGGAAGAATCCCAGATGCTGGGCTTTATTTGTAAGGGGTGGTTTTGTTATTTCATCTTTTTTCTTTTTAACTTTTCAAACCTCTTTCTAGATGGAACGAAAGTTCTAAACTCTACTCTAAAAACTTTCACCTTCTAGCCATTTATAAAACTCTAAAGCAAATGTCCTGCCCTGTGCTTTCTCGTGCAGGCAAACCGCTGGATAAGGAACAAGGAAAGCAAAAGTAATTTAAAGGTCATCAAGCTCACGGACAGTAACTTTTTACGCACGCTTGAAAATGCGATCCGACTTGGTTTACCTGTCTTACTGGAAGAGGTTTGCTTTTCACTTTTCGTTTCTCGTGCCAGTTCTCACCTTTCAGAGCCTATCTGGAATCCTGTGCGGGTCATATTTGTATCGTGCAAAAGGCACTCGTCAGGTCCACTTTCCAATTAGTCAAACCAATTTCTTCGCTTCTTAAACACCACACGCTCACGTGGGGAGCAATCTGTTGATAGAACAAATTGTTCTGTTTCCAGACAACGTTTTGGTGTTAAACGGGATGGGCTCTGTTTTCTGACACTGCTGATTCTCAGGCCTCATTGTGGCTCTTGGTGGTTAGCTGCCCCCAAAAGTCAGGCCAGTGCCATCGGGGACTGTCCACACACCGCTAATCATGTGAAGCCAGTAAGACACGCCAGGGGGTATAAGCATTGTTTTCTGCTTAGAGGTCAGAATTAGATCAAGTTATGTCATAGGAATAAACTTTTGTTGTTGGTTTTGTTTTGTTTTGTTTTTTTTAAGAATGTTTGCTGAATCTAAGTGTTCCCGTTCTTCAGAATCACTGCAAGAATGGATGTTTTTGAAATTGTTCACTGACTCGACACACATTATTTGAGAATCAACGGCAAACAATACAGATGGGGTTGTTGACCTCGGTAGCTTACAATCTAGTTGGGAACGAAGACAGTAAGCAGAGAAAAGAGAGAGGAAATGAGAGACAAGAGGAGGAGGAGAACTTGTGATGAGGGCTTTGAAGGGACAAGCCCAGGGCTGATGCAGTCATTGAGGGGAGTGGGGAGGTAGGAAGAGGAAGGCAACGAGTTTAGATGTGTGGATACAGGTAGTAGCATTGGAGCTGTGATCTGTGTGATGGGGTCAGCCACGTGAAGAGCTCAAAGAGAAGGGCTCCCCAGGCAAAGGGTACCTCATGTTCAAAGGCCTTGGGCACAAAAGAGACTGGTTTTTGGCTGTGGTTTAGTCACCTAATTGGCCATTCTATTTATGTAAGAGAAGAAAGGGTGAGCAGAAGCAGGGCCTGTGAGCTGAGCGTTGGTTTAACTGTGCCTGGAAGTTACCTTTGTCGCTGCAGAGTGGCGAGAAGCTCAGAAAGGACATCAACTGGAACAGCTGAGCTGCAGCACTAGCGTGCTGCCTGCAACAATAATTTTTTTTTTTTAGAGTGGGTAGATCATTGGTGGTTTTTTTGTTTTTTGTTTTGTTTTGCTTTTTGATTTATTTTTATTGTTACACTTATTGAAGTGACATCTGTTAGCAAGGATTACATAGGTTTCAGGCATACAGTTCTACAGTGCATTGTCAAGTTCACCACCTAATGTGTCCTCTCTTTCCATCACCTATATTTAGCTTCCCCTCCCTCCTCTCCCACCTCCTCCCCTTTCTCCCCTCCCTAACCTACTCGTTCCCAAATAATCATTGAACTATTGACTGTGTCCATGGGTTATTTGTTTGTTCATTTCTTTTCTCTTTGTTGCTTTCAGTTTTATATTCCACATATGAGTGAAGTCATACAGTTCTTTGTTTTTTCTGTCTGGCTTATTTCACTAAGCATGATGATCTCCAGGTCCATCCACGTTGTTGCAAATGGCAATATTTCATCTTTTCTTACAGCTGAGTAATATTCCATTGTGTATATGTACCACAGCTGCTTTATCCAGTCGTCTGTCGCAGGGCACTTTGGTTGTTTCCATGTTTTGGCGACTGTGAACAGCACTGCGATGAACACTGGGGTACATAAGTCTTTGCAGACAAAGGTTTTCAAGTTCTTTGGGTAGATCCCCAGAAGGGGATTACTGGGTCATTTGGTATGGAAGAATAATTGTTATCAGCATTAGCTACCACTTACTGAGTGTTCACTACATGCCACACTCCGTTCTTGGTATTTTGCATATATTTAACTCTGTAGTCCTCACAGCAGAGGCTTTTCACTGTAGCTGAGTGTGCTTGAGAGTGGGAGATGGACCCCTCCCTGGTCAGGGCCCCAGCAAGGAACCGGATGCTCTGTCTGGGTTCTCTGCTTTCTGCGACTTGGAGTCATTGGCATTATAGACCCAGCTGCTTTCCACATTTGTAGGGTGGTTGTTTAAACTTTGTCTCCACCCATTCATGGGTGTGAAATGAAGTTAGTTGATCTCAGTCAGCAATTTTTTTAATGAAATAAAATAAAATTTTAAAAGCACAAAATTGTATCATGAGTAGTAAGGGAACTTTTATCTCATGAACTTTTGTTTTAAGAATTTACATGCTTGGATACCATGGCACAGTGTGAAATAGATGTTTTAACTAATTCTGATAGCTCCTGGGCTATGGGCCCCCATCACTTGCATGCCCACGTAAAAATGTTTGCTGTGGAGTCCGTTGGCAATGTCTGTGTGCCCAAGTTCTGACCAATAGTCAGATTTGCTTCAATGGGAAAAAAAAAAAAAAGGTAATACAGGACCACAAACTTTTTCTGTAAAGAATCATATATTTTAGTTTTCTTCAGGCCATCTACAGTGTCTATACACACATTCTCTGGACAAATCTTTGTTTTGTTTTGTCTGGGTGAGTTTGTTTGTTTGTTTGTTTTTGTTTGTTTTTAGAAAGGTAAAATCATTCTTAGTTTAAGAGCCACACAAAAACGGCCACAGAGGGCCAGATTTGGACAGCAGGCTGTAGACTGGCCAACTCATAACTTGCAACTCTGAAAGTGAACAGACCTTCATGTGTCTGGGCCCTGTTGAAGGACCACCCTGTACAGACTCTCCTTGCTTAGCTTCTTTCTTATGGGGATGAACAGTGTGTTGCCTTCACATGCTGTTACTTCCTTAGACTATTAATAAAACAGTCCCTGGAACGTGGACACTATTAGAAGTCATGAGAAGACATTAAGAAATATCTGTAAGATGACTAAAAAACTGCTCATTCAATCTAAACATGGAAGCCTAGGGAATTTGGAGAACTTGATATCCATTTTAATGCCTTGTCTTTCTACTTTTGTTTTGTTTTAATTTTTAAGCTTAAGGAAACCTTGGATCCAGCTCTAGAGCCTATTCTTTTGAAACAGACCTTCCTAAGAGGTGGACGAATGCTCATTCACCTTGGAGATTCAGACATCGATTATGATAAAAATTTTAGGTTCTATATGACAACCAAATTGCCAAATCCCCACTACCTACCTGAGGTATGAGCTGTGGGTCTGGAATTCCCAACCTAAATGTCTTATTATGGTTTGATGGGTCTCTGAAGTCTGGTGGGTTCCCAGGTCCCTCTTCTCCCTCCAAAACCCCCTTTCCTCCCATCATCCTCCACTCCTGCTTTTCTTCTGAGTCCTAATTCTGATTCCAGTCACCCTTCTCCTGGCCACCGAGTTGGGACTGACGTCCCTCCCCATCCAGTCCCCAGGACGACGCCCTGTCTCACGGCCCTGCGCACCTGTTCAGCGGTCTCACCATCTCCCTCCCGGTCCTCAGCTACTGCTCACATCACGGGGCACCACTGCTTCCAGTTGTTCTTCTCCCTCCTTCAGCACAAGGCCATTTGTGCCCTCTTATTGCAGCCAATACATGAATCCGAGTTTAATTGGGAGTCTGTGGAGGGAGGGGCAGCCCTTTGATGTTGAATGTGCAGATGCCCATGGCATACAGACCCAAACAAAGAGGTAGCAACCTGCTTGAAAACTCCAGTGAGTAGCAACTCCAGAGAATCACAATTCAAGCGTCCTGTGTGTCTGCACTTAGAATTCTGGGGGAGAAGGCAGCTTGTCCCCTTCCTCATGCTCTTAGACTATTTGAGGGAGCTTTGTGAACCCCACTTCCATACACATGTCCCTGAGCCTCAAAGTAGAGGATCCAAAAGGACCACTACTCTTGTGCGGCAGAGCTCAAGGCAGTTGCAACAGAAATAATGGCAGTTGGGACTCCTTTCTCCCTTCTGGGGAGGGGTTCCAGGGGCCTGCTCCACCCTGCAACCCTATTGCCACCCCAGCTCTGGGCACAGCTGCATATTCTGCAGGCTCCTCCCAGCCCAGCAGTCTCCCCTTCTTTAATAGGACAGGGACTTCACACATCAGAACTCATTATACACACACACACACACACACACACACACACGCTTTTTAAAAATCCTTGAATATACTCTTTCAAATAGTGTCATTTTCACATTAGTTACTAAATTTCTCATAGCCACCTGTCTTCATAGATATGTTCAGGTTGAATGAAATTGACACACTTCTTGAAAAAGATGGGGGAAATGCCATTAAAAAGCCCAGGTCAGGGTTTTCTGTCAGACTCAAGGGGTTTAATCACACAGCCACTCCCAGAGCGTATGTCCCAAATTCCATTTTAGAGTTTAGAAAAGGGACCAATGTGTCAATTACAACCTTTGATTTCTCACTTATTTAACTTTTGCAAGGGAGCATCACACAACCCATCCAGCCCTAGGTCTGTGAATGTGGGTAAATTATTCCATTTCCTGGATCCTCAAGTCCATCAACTATAAAGAGAAAACCCACTTCAAGGCTTTACTATGAAGATATAATAGAAGAACATATGTAAATTACAATATTCAAATACCTACTCTTATTATAGTTATTCTTTTTGCCATTGAGTTATTCAAGTAATGTCCAAATATTATAGCCACAATTTTTCATAAAAATTTTATGAGACAAAATATGTAAAGCTCTATTTATTATCAATAATATCTTCTTTTTAACTATCATAAACTGTAAGTCACTATAACTAAGTGATTTTATTACTTCACTTGGTCCTCATAAATACCCTGTGAGTTATTGGTTACTATCATTATCCCAATTTTTGAACATCAGGAACTAAAGCTCAGCTTGAGTGAATGGCTTGTCCAACATCGGGCACATACCAAAGGATGCACCTGGAATTTGCACTCGAGCAATTGATTCTATAACCCTGTTTCTTTCTACTCCTCTGCTGGCTCACGGATGACTATGCATTTGAAGAACAAGGCTGTCACTCATACTGGCAGGGAAAATCATATTGGCATTTCCTAAGACATAGTATGCTTGGTACGTGTGTGGGTGTGTGGGTGGATATAGTCACAATTAGACCTGAGATGCATCCAGCTGGGTAAGAGTGAGCTGTGTTCTAATTTAAAAAAAATGCAGTTCTTATTTTATTAGTCTGAACTTAAGCATTTTTATGAACTCTGTGCTTTTCTAGGTGTGCATTAAAGTTACCATCATCAATTTCACTGTAACCAAATCAGGTCTGGAGGATCAGTTGTTAAGGTAAAAAAAGGGGAGGGAGGGATCAAGTTTCCTAATATTTTTGTTTAGAATTTTTGACAAAGAAAAATGTGACTATATAAAAAGAAAGCACCACTCATGAACCGTCAGTCATGCAGATGACAGGAAATGGCCAAGTTCTTCATCTCTTTCATCACTTTTCAGAGCAGTGGCTCTTGTCCACAATCTTCTCAAGGAGATCAGGGATATACCTGGTTAATTCTCAGCCATGGTTTGGGCCAGGCCAGCAGCCTAGCCCTGCCTCTTGCCCTTCATTAAGGTTTCCAGTCTTGGACAAGTGAATGAAACCAGTCGTTCTCTGGTTCTTAGAGATAACATTGCACCATGCTGTGAAAAAGACTGCTACTTCCCAAAATATTTCTCCTGCTCCCCTTGTCTCTAGGAGTTTTATTAGTGTATTTACTCTTACCTACATTTGTCCACCTCAAAAATATAAATACCCTCCCTCATTTTACTCTGTATGTGATTAAATCTCCATTTCTCAAAAGTGAGATTATGGATTATTCATATTAATCATCAGAATTAGCCAACAGGTTTAGGAGGTAAAAAAAACTTTTTAATATTTATTAAAACAACATAATTAGTTTTTGGTTAAAAACTAATTATATGTGAGTTCATTAACTCTAGAAAAGAATGTAATTTAGACTCATGTTCGAAATAAATATAATCCTTTATGGTCAAATCAAGATTATCCTGATTTACTCCTGTTATCACTAGTGAGTTTAAGTCTCATTTTCCTTGTTAATTTTATAAATCTATTCTGCCAACTGCTGACTTGCTTCTGCTAGGCTAACTTCTTTCCAAACAAAGGGTATTTCACCATGTTCTAAGGACATGGCTGAACACTTTGCGTACCAGCTTATTCCCATGGAGAGTTAAAGTGCCCTGCGTCATGAAGCTCTCCACCCGTTAGACTGCCTGGGATGAGCCAGAGAAATGCCCTGACCAAAGCATGGAAGATGCTGAGACTTGGTCCTGAGTTGTGGATTCCCTAGGCTATATTTTATACTCCTCTTTTCTGAAAAAAAAAAAATCATTAATCAAATGAATTTGAGGTCACAATTTTTTGTGGTCTTCATTTAGTAAGTTTTAAAGTTTCTGAATTCAGCATGTGCATAATAACTAAACAAACAACAGGTGATTATATGAAGTGGTTCCTCGTAATGAGTGACAGCATGTGCCCTGGAGCCACTCAACTCAAGGGAGCCCAGCTCAGCCTCTCAAAGCCATGTGACCTCCAGAAGTGACTCTCTAGAGACCTTGGCTCACCTACAAACTGAGGTGGTAACCGCCATGCCCACCTCTCAGGAGCATTCAAAGTATTAAAAGAGAAAATCCTCATAAAGACTCCCAGCAGGCTGCCTCCCAGAGAGTACTGCTTAATAGAGGTTAGCTCCTACAGAGGCTGGGAGCTAAGTATGAGAGGGCAAGCAAAGGGAGACAAAAGCTCACGTGTTTAGACGGAGCCGGAGGTGAGGCCCCTTTATTAGATGCAATCAAGAATCATTTCAGGGGGGTGATGGGATTTCAGAATCTCCCATGTTGGTGTGAAAAGAACATTCCAGGCACCATTTTCAGCCTGTCACAAGCATTAGAAGCAGAAACTGAATGATTAGAGAGATCAAGCATTGGGCAGATTTTCCTAAGAGAAGATAAGCAAAAGCTATGGGAATTGTGGTAGCACCTAGGTTTCGAAATGCAAGATAAAGAATCAGAACTAATATGTAGTTCAGTGAATAGCCACCATGTACACCCAGCAAAAGAGGGGTCTTGTGCATTAGGACTTAGCTACTAGCATTAGTACTCAGCTAGGCAGCAAAAAAGTAAAAGAAAAAATATATTTGTATGCAACTTTAGGGCACTGACAAAGCCATACTATGGGTATTCAAACTTTCATTCTAGTGATGTGGTGCGACTTGAGAAACCCGAGTTGGAAGAACAAAGAATTAAGCTCATTGTAAGTATTAACACTGACAAAAACCAGCTAAAAACTATTGAAGACAAAATCCTGAGAATGCTCTTTACATCTGAAGGGAATATTCTGGACAATGAAGAACTTATTGATACACTCCAGGATTCCAAGGCAAGTAAAGTATTCATAATATTTATACAAAGTCTGTTGCTTCAAAAGTTACAACTACACCCTTTGAGGGTTCCTGTAGTCTTTTAAAGCAAGAATGGCAGTTACACCCGGGCTGCCAGGGGCATGCATGGGAGTGTGCCTGGCTGGCACCAACCAAGGAAGAGTAGATGAACTGGAGACAACAGCTCCTTTTATCTGTATTTTTTAAATAAAATGTGTAATGTAAAGAAATGAGACAAGATGTAAGTTGAAAGGAATAACACAATTATATATTCATATCAATGTCACCCCTTCCAGGAAGTCTCCTTGGTCTTCCCAGCTGGAATTAATCTCTTCCTCCTTGGAACACCTCTAGCACCTTACCTGAACCTCTATTACAGCTCTTGTAATTGTTTACCTTACATTATAACTATTTATCTAATTACATGTCTTAGCTCTTCTGCTAGGTTGTTAAATTCTACATAGTGGGAATCTGTGAATAGTTCATCTTGATATTCCTTCTCCAAGAGCTAAGCATGGTGCCTTGCACATAAATGGTGCTCAATAAAAATATGTTGATCGTAAGATGAAGTTCTACATTAAATATCTATCCTGCACTGAATTATTTCTCAGTTATTATATCCTACAGTCTCTTGGGATCTCATATTGAAACAATAATAAACAAGTAATTCTGGGTCTCCCATTTCTTTCTTCTCTTTGTCCTTTATCCTCTTTTCATTATTCTTCCTCAGATTTTTCATTCTGGTAGTTGGCTATTAACCCATTTATAATTCTGTCAAAGTTTTACATACAAATTGTTTAAAGAAAGAATTATTTCTGCAAGGTTTGTTATAAAAAAAATAGCATTTTCTGCCTTCTTGGTGCCCCCCACCACCCATCCATGACTCCTTTTACAGAGACAACTACTTTTCATCTCATTTTGTTTTTGTTATTTGGGTTTTTACATCTTTTCTCTAACTAATAGACTCATATTGCTATGTCTTAGTTTTCCTTTATACATGAATTGTTATCTATACCTGTAGCCACCCCTCCCCTCACACACACACACACACACACACACACACACACACACACACTTCCCATCCCCCAACCTCCCACTATGGTTATATCCTGATTGTAGTTAAACATTCAGTGTTCACACGACCTAGACGTGTGAAGATCTGGCTGCAGGTATGGGGCTGAGGAAAGGAGAAGAGCTAAGGTTCTAGTGTCCAGCATGTATGAGGGCTGTCCAGAAAGTATCCAGCCATGTGCTTTATGGCTGAGTTTTTCCCAGATGGTCCTTGTATATATTTACCCATCTCTCTGTTCTCGGTATTGCACCTCCACCTGGCCTTGGCTTCCTTCCATCAAAAAATAAATTTTTTTTTAATCCTCACTTTGAATTTCCTCAGGGGTGAAACCTCTATTTTGCAGCTAGAGTGAAGAAAGAGGACTCCCCTGGCTGGGTGGTGTGGGTGAGATGACCTGGGAAGTCTATCAGCGAACTCATTTCTAGGCACTTCCCATTTCCAGAGGTGCTGGACGCTCCTGACTAAGCCTTTGGTGGGGGATTCTGTGTTGTAAGCTGGGTACGTTCTTGGCTTTCTCTGTTGCCAGCTTAAGAATCTATTTTCCTGGGTCTGCTAGGTCATTACCACTCTTCTGTCTGCTCTCCAGTTCTCAAAATTTTATTGGTATTTTCTCTTCCATCCCTCCTATTTTTGTGGGTTCGCACTGTTTTGTAAAAATCTCTGTTCTGTCATTTTATCATGGTTTCAATAGGGAAAGAAGGCAGATGCATGTGTTCTGCCCTCTTTGTCTGTAAGCTGGTTTCTTTAGCTGTTTGCCTTGGAGAGATCCTTTCTGTAGGGTAGAGACAGGACTGCTCCTGGGCTGCATTTCCTGCCACTTCCTGCCCATAGTTTAGATACCCCTAAACTCCCAGAGCCCTCACTTTAAAACATGTATCATATTTCCTAACCATTTCTGAAACCTCAAGCCTCTAGGGCAGGTAGGGGAGGAAGACAGGAACAGTCAGCAACATATAGAGACTGAGGGAGACAGAGAAGGGAACCTTGGAAAGCCCATTGGCTGAAAGGTTCCCCAGGGCCACAGGCCCAAAATGCAGAAAACCAAAAGAACATCAAGACATTGAAAACATCTCCAACTTACTTAGGTTCATAACGCTTCGCACATACCAGCTTCTATCCCCAGGTTTCCTTGTGTCTACCTGGGAGTGCTAGAAAAAGAAAAAGGAGAATGTTAGCCTTCCTTGTTATTCCGGAGTGGGACGTGGTACCACATCCTTCCTGCCTTTCTCGACCCCCTCTTTTGGGCAGAGTGTCCCCAAAAATATGATGTGCCTTCTCCCTTCATATTCTTTCATTATGTAAATCCTGGATCATTTTAGGACTGCTCATGAGGAAATCAGAGATGAGTTGGGAGTTTGGTATTAGTGTTTCTATTTCAGAAGTAACTCAGATTCGAGTCTCAGAGAAGTCCTGCTCCAGTTTTCTCAGGGCTACTTGTATTGCTGGTTTCCATTTGCCCACCCCTAACTCTGGGAAGAACGGGGGTCAGCTCAGTCAGGAGATGGCTACTGAGTCCTGGGGCTCTGCCATTCTATTTGGGGACCTCCTTATTATAATCACTAATTCATTGTATCCTCATTTCGTTTCTAGACCTAACTGGATATATTCCAAAAATCCCACCATTTTTTTAAACAAATCCTTAAGAAGTTGTTTTCATGTGTTATTCAGATCACTTCTGGAGCCATTAAAACCAGGCTGAAGGAAGCAGAGTCCACTGAAGCGATGATAGACATTGCTCGTGAGAGGTACCGTCCAATAGCCACTCAAGGCTCTGTGATGTACTTCGTCATTGCAAGCCTCTCCGAAATAGATCCTATGTATCAGTATTCATTAAAATATTTTAAACAGGTAAGTGTTGTTGTCGTTGTTGTTTTTAGTGAAATGTATCTCTTTGGTTTTCCTTTAAACCCTATTGAGTTTCTTCTTGCCTCTGACAAGCCAGGAGTCTAGTTATCAGGTAAAATCCTCCAGGCGTTTGGGCTCAGATGTCCAGTTCAAGAGGAGCTCCACCTGCCATGTCTGCTAAAGACTCACGTGCCCAGTATGCTCAAAACACTCTGTAGAGGAAGAAAAGATTTTCTCTGGGCTTCCTCCCTATTAATAACTTGCTTGTTCCTTCATGCCTGCCTTTCTATTTTTCTTTTAAGAGTCACAGCTCCATGCTATTTCTTTATACTTTCTCTACAGTAATCCAGCTTGCTTTCCACTGTGAAGAGTTTTCTGTGTTGTATCTCAAATCTCTGACAGCACTGATGCTTAAGCAAAAAGGTCCGTATTTTTTTTTTCAGAACTTTTTATACAACTCACTATCCTTACCCCTGGCTTTTATAGAGGAAACTGTACATGCCTTGTCTCCTTTCCTTTGTTCCTTTCCCACTTTCACCTTATTACTGTGAAAAACTTTCCTGTTTTATTATGGTCACTCCACTCGATCTCATATTCATAGTTAAATTTCAACTGGTGTCTCAGGAATAGGATATTTTCACCCCTCATCCTCTTTGAAGCAGCATTCCCTATGTCCCAAAAGCAAATTCAATGTCACAAATCTTTGGCAAGCAATGTCAGTTTACCTGAAGATTTCCAGGGAGCAAGAAAGTTTGCATTACTCGTTACACAGCAAAACTCACCAAGCTTCCCCGTGGTCCCCTCTGTTTCCCTCCGGTTTCTCCCAGCGCCCAGGGACCTCTTCCTCTCAGCCCTCCCACACACGGCTCAGTGGCCCAGTTTTCCCATCTACCAGCTCCTACTCCCTTCTTGTCTATAGGGCTTCCTTTTCAGTTTAGCTTACTTCTGCTTCTCTACTCATCTGTTCTCACATCCATAGTACAGCTCAACGAACACCTCCCCGTAAGCTGAAGAATTGTAGATATAACGGGTTTCCCTGCAACAACCTTTACTTCCTGTTACATGCCCTCACACCTTGAGTTTGTTGAGTTGGCTCTCACACAGGAAGCCAGGCCAGCCCAGGCCTAGTGTTTACAAAACACCACTCCATATGTCTGGGGTCCTAAATGAATGTTCACAGATGTCGCCAATCAAACGCAGTTCACACTCCAAAGCCACATTCAACTTGTCCCTGTCCTATCTCTTGAGCCACGTGTCTCACTACTCCTCTGCAGCAGCCAAATTAATCCTTCACGTTCCCCGGACTCACTGGGTGCTTTACGGCACTTCTGCGTAGAACACCCTCCCTCCCAGCTTGCACACCACTTCTCCAGTGAAGCCTCTTGCTGGGGCTGTGGTCATCCAAAGGCTCAAATGGGCTGGACATCCACATTGACATGCACGTGACTGGGCTGTCGACAGTGGCCTTCCCATGTGGCTTGGACTTCTCATAACATGGCAAGTGGGTCTCAAGAGGCCACTTCCTTAAAGCAAATGTTCTAAGAAACCAAGCTGAGAGCCACAAGGTTCCTTCTGACCTAGCCTTGGATGCATCAGCTCTTCTGATGCAGTCTCTTGACCAATGGATTGAAGTCTAGCCCAGATTCAGGTGGAGGGCATTTAGACTCCACTCCTCAGTAGGAGTAGCAAACAATTTGCATCAGTCTTGTGTCCAACACATTTGCCATGCCTCATATGGCACTTACACTACTCTGCCTCTGGGAGGGTGGGCTTCTCTCTCCTGCTGGAATCTGACCTCCCAGAAGGCAGGATTGAAGCCTCACCCATCCCTGTCTCCCTCTGTGGTACTTAGGACCATGTAATATGTCATTAGTGTTTCAAGAATGAGGAGCCTGTTCACATCCCTCCATGAAAAAGCCATTGAAATATTCACACAATGTTTAGGACCCCAGACCAAGTTTGGATTTTCCTCTAGATGTCTTGTTTAGCACTCTTAATAGTGGTAGGGGTCCAGCAGCAATAGGAGCTGCAGGAGAGAGTGAAAATGAAGAATTGTGAGAAATGAGTCCAGCTGTGTAGACGTGCCTGGGCTCTCTTCCAACAAGACGTGCATGTGCTTTAGCCTTTAGAGGTCCTTCGTACTGGGGTCAAATCTCAGTTCCTAAAAGCAGGACTTTGCCTTTCTCACCTCTCTGCTACCTTCCTTTAGTTGGCAGGTATTAAACCAAGCAAGGTAAAAATTAGCAAACCCTTTAATTCCACCTAAATGACTTGATAAAACTTTTCTTATCCTGAGTGCTTTGCAACTTGTGTTTTATCAAGGTTTTAAAATCTTCAAGAAATAAAAATGAAGATGTTCTGAAAATACCTTAAGCTAGTAGAAAAAGGGATACAGAGGATAAATCATCGGAGCACTGGAGTTTTGCTGTTTGGGAAGCAAACTAGAAACACAAAACATATTTGTAGATGACAGCCTGGACCAGTCTCTACCAAACCTACCCAAATTCCATTTCGCACTGAAATTATTTAGGGTGTGTCAAGATTTGCCGTGTTTTACTTTGGCACCAAACTTACACAACTTCACTGGCCTTTAACCTCTCTGCTTCCTGTCAAGGTTGTTAAACAAAACTCAATCCTCTTTGCTTCCGAGCACATTAAAGTAACAATTCCATTAAGCATTGTCAACCAAACTTCAGGGAGAATTCCTGAGCGCTTTCCTAATTCTCTAAAATAAGTGTATGCTTCCTCCACCCACTTTCCTTGAATGTTGGGGAATGGAGACCTATGTTTCAGTGAGGAGACTGACACAGCTGGGCTCTTTTCACTTTATGCTCCAATCTGTTAGCAGGAGTGGTGGGTACATGGGAGGCCTACAAACAGCAGTGCAGTGTTCTTAGAGGGGAGTGGACTACACTTCTTGGCCCTGGTCTGCCTTGGTCCTCTGCTGGCTTCCAGCTTGCAGTCTGTTTTGGTCAATCTCATCCCGCTATGAGCAGTGCATCTTAAGCCCTTTCGAGGTAGCCTAGGGATTGGGCAGGCCCTGCCCCACCTCACACCTTTGCCCATTGTGCTGCAGATCCTCTGAAACTGAAACCATGTGAAAGCCACATGGTCCCTCTGGTCCCTCATAAGACACTCGTAGTCTCTGCTGCAAGATCCCCTTGCCCCACGACTTTTAAGTGGGACCATGAGTTCAAGCTCTGCTCAGCTTTCTCATACAGCTTGGGGCCCTTGGGAATTTTTAGATCATTCCCCCCTGCTACTTGTAGGTTGCAGGAAATGGGTAGGACTGCCTCTGGCCCTCTCCTGCCTAAGCCCTCAATGTTACCATCTCTGCCTACCCAGTGTCCTTGTAATATGGGGCACCTCCAGGCAGGGGCCACGCTCTCAAAATTTCCAGGTAGGAAGTCTCCTTTAAAACTGGTTCCTCTTAAATTTCAAAGAAAATTCTAGCACATTCTTCCTACACCCTGAGAATTATCTTAGGCAAGTGGCAGGAAGAATGCATGACCTAACCTTGCCTTTACATCTGTCACCCCAAAGTAATTGTCAGATCTGAGTTGAGGATATGAAAACACTGGTTCTGCCAGCTCATCTCCATTTTCCAACATTTCCTGTCTCACACCAAGATAATGCCTTTTGAATGTTGTCAGGAGTTAGGCATTGGTCCATTTCTGAAAAATGGGGAGAGAAAAGGGAGTGCAGAAAACAAATATCACATATTAATTTGGGCTGAATTCTGACTTTTTTCATAGTACAGTATATATCTTCTGTGCTGCTATTTGCTGACTGAACATGGAGGAAGGGGAGAAATGAGGAGTGGGCAATTTTTTATTCTCCACAGAAATGGAATTAAATCAGAAACATTGATAGAGTTCTCTTTCCCACAGTTGTTCAATACAACAATTGAAACTTCTGTGATGACAGATGATCTACAGCAGCGTATGGAAATACTACTGGAACAAACTCTCCTAACTGCTTATGTCAATGTTTCGAGAGGACTTTTTGAAAAACATAAACTCATCTACAGCTTTATGCTCTGTATTGAGATCATGCGTCAGAAAGGAAAGCTAACTGATGCTGAATGGAATTTCTTTCTCCGAGGTTCTGCAGGATTAGAAAAGGTACCTGTTTTAAGTTTTTATTGTAAATGTTATTCTAGATAAAGCCCACAAGCACCTACCAATACTCCATGGCAAATGAAGATTATACATTTGGCTGTGTGGCCCAATGTGGGGGTGCTGGGGGTCAGAAGCCCAGGCTACAACTTAGCTCTGTCTACACCTTACACAGCTTAGGAGCTGTGTGTAATGTTGGGTGACAAATAACCTCTTTATGCAGTAGTGCCCCCACCATACAAAAGGGATGTTGGGAATAACCAGTGAGCTAAGAAAATGTGAACATGTTTTGAAAAGTTGACCGTCTTACAAATATGAAGAGTTTAAAATCCAATAAAAATTATAACTCACAGATTAGGCAATACTGTTTGTAAAATCATGACCCTCCCTTGCCTAGACACATCGTTGTAAAGCATGAGAAGTAATATAACTTGACTGTTGCCTTCTGTAGTACTGTAATACAAGTTCTGCTACAGTTTTCTTCTTTGTATTCATTCTTTTGTCTAACTAGCTCCAGCCCCTTTATCTAGACTAACTCACCCACATACCACAAACCTGGTAGCCCACTGAATTAAGCCACAGTCCCCCCAACTCTTGCCTGCAATTCCATTTCAGCTCCATTCTAAACTTTTGTCCTGACATATTGAGCCCTGCAATATGTTAGCTTCTGCAAACATGACACCTGTGCCTGTTTGCAGTATTTGAGCCTCAGTGTGTCACTAGGAGGTTAAAATTCATGCTTTTATTTGACTCTCCGTGCCCTCCCAGGACAAGCCCAGGCAATGTCTTTTCACCACATGATCCTTCCTCCCCAACCCTCAACCATCTTGCAAGCATACATAGTCTATTAATCCTTGCTTAATGTTATCTTAACCTCATAATCACAGTTAATACTTACATAGCTTAGTATGTAAATATATCAATTCATTTATTCTTCTCAGTATTCCCCTTATGTGAGTTCCTGAGTTTTTATCTGTAGTCTGCAGATAATTAGGCACAGAGAAATTAAATAATGTGTTATGATCACATAGCTATACTTAATAGGGTTTGAAACCAGGATTTGAACCTTCCCAGTCTGTAGAGCTTGCCCTCTCACCCATTTCACTCTTCTGCTGACTACTGGTTGGTCTCTCAGCCAGGCCTTTCCTGAGGCATTATTACCCTTTATTCCTCACAGCACCCTTGTTAACAGCCTTTATAGCTTTCCCAAGCAGAAGCTTGAAGAGCTTAAAGAATTTCCCAGAGTCATTTTAACTAATGCTTTAAAGAGTATGCTTTAAACCTGTGCCTAAGCTTCCAAAGCCCGTGTCCATTCCAGTACCACCTGCTACTTCTCCTAAGCAACATATTTTTAAAAGGATTTAAAATGTTTTAAATATCATCAAACTCAAAACTTAAAATTATCCAGAAATCATTAGAAATTTCTCAAAAGTTGCTTTAGAGCTGAACTGAACCCTTACAACTAAGGACATACAGAACAAGCCACCTTGAGACTTGTAGGAGGGGTGGAGACATGAAACAGGCCAGTCCCGCATGCATATGTGACCATTAAAAATCAGGAGGTATATCTCAGCTGCAGAGGACCCCCCAGAGAAGAGAGTGATCCCACCCCACAGCAGGTTCTTAGCCCAGGGTTGCAGTGCCAGAAAGAGGAGCCCTCATAATTTCTGGATATGATAACAAGAGGAGATTGTGGCTGATTGAGACAAAGGCAGCTGCAGTCCCAGTTGTTCCTCCTCAAGGGCTCGGGCACAGACTCACTCACTAATAGACTCACTCTGAGCTTCAGCACTAGGGCAGCAGCTCAAAAGGCACCAGGGACATATTAGGAGAAAGTGAATTGACTGGCTACAGGGCAAGGGCTGGAGGGGCAGCCTTCTCCCAGGTGGAGGACTCCCCCACTCCCGGCATGCAGACACAGGCAGCCACCATATCTGAGTCTCCACAGACCCGACTAACACCATTCATTTGCCCTGCCCTCATGATTCTCTGAGACCCCACCCCACCCAACTTTTAGGTACATCCAAGCCACTTCCACTGGCTTTTCTGTACCAATGGCTGATTTTGGTTTATGCTTCAGACTTTTCTAAAGCCTCTCAAAGGTTCACAAAACTCAAACAAGTAGGATCTGGTTTTGGCATGTCCCATACCTCTTGCTGAGCTACCCAGAGCCCCGAACCAGCCACAGCCAGCCTCAGTTCATGACTTGGCCTTTCAAGGCATCTCCAAGCTCAGCACAGATGGCAGCCATCTGCAGATTATTTTATGGTTCATGCCAGGTGACTCAGGCAGGGCACAGCTGAAGCTCAACTTGACCTGCAGCAGGACCTCTCTCTGAAAGCCCAGGTTGGCATGCCCAGTGGCCAGCTTCAGATCACCCAGCTATCTCCAAAACTGACACACCCAAAGGGCACACCAGGGAAACACCAGAGCCCTGCTAATGTTTATTCTACTCTGTAAGCCCCTACACAACAATTACTCCACTATAGTCACAGCCACTCCTCACAACCATTCAGCCTGAGGCTCAATCGTGCAAATAGCAACCAAGGCTCAGCTGTAGTAGGAGGGCACAAACAACCTGCACAAGAGACACTCCTGGAGTACCTGGCTCAGGTGACTAGGGAAAATGTACCACTGCACCCCACAAGATACATACTAAATAAGGCTATTTTGTTAAGACCAGGAGGCATAGCATCCATGCTTAATATATAGAATCAAACAGGGAACAGCCAGAATGGGGAGACAAAGAAACATGTCTCAAGTAAAAGAACAGAACAAAGGTACAGAAAAACAACTAAACAAAAAGTAGACAAGCAATCTACAAGATGCAGAGTCCCTAACACTGGTTATAAGGATGCTCAATGAACTTAGAGAGAACTCAACAAAAAGATAGAAAACATAAAACAAAACTGGTCAGAAATAAACAATGCAGTAACTGAAGTGAAGAATACATTAGAGGGAATCAAAAGTAGAATAGATAACACAATGGAATATTACTCAGCTGTAAGAAAAGATGAAATATTGCCATTTGCAACAAAATGGATGAACCTGGAGATCATCATGCTAAGTGAAATAAGCCAGACAGAAAAAACAAAGAACTGCATGATTTCACTCATATGCGGAATATAAAACTGAAAGCAAAGAAAAAAAGAACTGAACAAACAAATAACCCATGGAC